>BSBK01014230.1:0-77420 GCA_027943335.1 Chamaecyparis obtusa
CACATCTATCTCCATGGGGAATCCCACTAACCTGGTACAGGTGATATGCTAAAAAATCTACACCTATAGTAACATACAGATTTTCAAGCTCTACCTCTACTATTTAAAAAATATATTGAGCTCGTAGAATAGGTGGGATAGCATGCTCCTACCCCATGAATATACTACCAGGTGTCTCTCCATATTTCTAACTACATGCACTAAGGGCATCAAAAATATGTTCCCCTTGCAATCAAGAGAAACCACAATAGCAACTGTACAAATCAAAATTTGCCTGACCAAGGGTACATCCTCTCAAGATGTGAGAAATATTAAATCTGGTGGTCAAATTTCTAGTTAAGTACAAAATTTTGAAAAATTTGTCATTTCCTACTTCAGAAGTGAAGAATTAAGGTATTATGTGTTGGTAGGGTTTCAAAATTATTTTCCAAAGTTAAAAAACCCTACGATTTAATCTATTTCCTTGTTACCTTTTGATGACTTAACTATTGGTCATAGCTTTTTCAATTAGTTTTATTTTTTTCACACTTAGTTGCCAATTCACTAAATATTAAAATGGCTAGTCGCTATATCATGGGATTTGTTAGAGGTTTAAGTTTATCTTTGTGAGTAAGCGAGTATGTTGTTCCTTATGCCACATGGAAAATGCTAGCAGAAGGTTTGAAATCGATCGCTAGCTCGTGGGATACTTGAGTGGTTAAGAGAAATGATTGGCAAGCTTGTGATAAAGGGAAAGTGAAAGTGAAGGATGTTAATTGCTAGGTCACAGATTAGATAGTGGTTAAGTGAAATCATCTGGAGACTTAGCAAGTGTATAACCAGGATTCATCACCAACTCGTTGTGGTTAGTGGAACTGAAACATAAATGTTGGAGACTTGGCAAGTAGTAGTCAGGAAGAGTTAGTCACCAAATCATGGTTATAAATTAAACATAATTTGAAATGTTGGAAAATAAGTGAAAGGTAATTCTTCTTTTGATCACTAGCTCATAGACAGTAAAGGTTTCAAGCATTAAAGGTTTGCGAGCTTGCAATGACAGTTTTGTTTATTTGATTGCTAACTCGCATGGTTTTCTATCAAGATTATTTTTTGAGATCGTGACTTAAAAATGGTTGTGCATTGTGGTGAAGAAGAAAAGGTTTTTAGATAATCATGTTTTGACATTTGGAGCTTCCCATTCAGTTGTGACTGGTTATTTGAATTTTTTAAAATGGAAACTGAAGTTGTTACAGTGCATCAACTCTGCAATGATATTTATGAGGAATAGATCATTGTTTTTATTACATGATGTCATAGATGGTGCAGCGAGTTGATGGCTTGGAGGCAGCTCGAAGTTCTATAGAGGAATAGGGCTGTCATAATTTAAGTACTCTACTTTTGCACTTTTTCAGTTAAGATAACACAGTGTTTGCATTGGAGAGAAAAAGTTCAGAAAGTGTAAGAAAGTTGTTTTGAGTTGCAAGTTGTAGAGCATAGGAAAAATGAGTCAATCAACAATAGGATCGCTCAACAAAAGAGAGAAGGGAAGTAGAATATCAGACCAATTCATCAAATAGTTACCTGTAAGTTCTAATTCAAATTCAACAAATGAATATGCATGGCGAGATGCATGGGGCCAATGCAAAAAAGTGGATACTTGTGGTTCTTTCCTTTTCAATTTATCTTGGGGAAATAGGGTAAAAGAGGTTCCTATTTCAAATCCTTGGGAGTTCAATCTAGGAAACTTAATTTTTCCAGATGTTTACATGGACATATACTTTTTGAGAGAATTAGCTAGACATTATGATGTAGTCACTAGGGTTACAAGGAAGAAAGATAAGTCTGAATTGGTGAGGATTTATAGGGATATATTTGTCAAGGCCTTTGGGATTAATGGTGCAATGTGTACATAATTCAATCTATGGAAAGAAAAGGAGTATTTTGAGAAATTTCAAAAATTCATTAAGAAGAATGTAATGCCTAAATTCATTCCTAGGGCTAATGGTAGGAGAGTAATTTTTCTAGAGGATTTAATGCCTCCTTATGACTTGACAAAGTGTCACCACTTCTTCCAATGCACAGTGTATGGTCATTGTAAGGTGCTAGGAATAGAAGGTGATAAAAATGTGACTGCAAATTTTCTCAACATGTCTATGGACATTCAGAATCTACATGTAAATAAGGATTATGATTATGTGTACTGGATTGTTGATGAAATTCAGGAAGGCATGAAGGAGATAGAAACAACCATACAACCTTTCGATGTCAAGTTCAAATATCTTTCAATCCTCATGCACCTGATTCCATATTATAACTACAAGCACATGGATGATGACCTAGATTTGAACAGGTTTGAGTTTGATTTCCCATAGCCAGTGCAACGATGGACTTAGGTTTGGGACAACTCTTCTAGAATGTCAAATTTTATTTGTTTTCAACATTGGATTGTGTAACCCATTTATTTTATGTTAGGAACTCCTATTGAGAAGTTATTAGGAGCATTGAGAAGGGTATTGATACCTAGGTAGTACATTGATAACTTGCCTCATGCACATAACTGGGGGTATTTTTATTGTTTTGAAAATGTTACAATCATTAGGGTATATGGTTTCCCACAACCTCCTCATATTCTTCCTAGAATAATGCCACCTAGAATTGCATGGGTAGAATTCATTTGGCAATTGACTTCGACTGATAAAGACTTACTGGAGCACCATAAGAAGGGTACTTTCTTACCTAGGTTATGAGGTGTCCATTTTTTCACAATATGTAAGAAATCCTTGGACCAAATGAATGAAATTTTGAGAGAATTTAGGATGGAATGTGTTGTGCCCAGATATTGTGATCCAGAGGGATTTATCAAATAGACCTACAAAGACATGTTCCCTTTCTTCCAGAAGGTAAAGGATCATGAGCCCCTAGAGTATGAAGATTTGATAAGGAATAGGGTGAATATGGATGAGATATATGAAATAAGAAGGAAATGGGAAGATTTATTGAGAGCTAAAAATTAATTGAAGCACTTGGATAAATCATTTTTTGGATTTTTACCTGATACCCCTTATTTGATTAGGATTGATAAAATGGTTGATGCATATGACCAATTGATGGCTCAAATGCCAAAAGTGGTCATTATCCAAGATGCACCAATGGAGGTAGAGGTAGAATAAGAGGTTAGAAGTGAGCTTAAGGAGGAAGATACTTCTTAAGATCCATTAGAAGATGTTGAGAAGGTAAAAGAAGAGGAGGAGATGTTGAAGAAAAGAGAAAGTGAATTGGTCCTAGGGAAAAGCTCTTCTTTTAGAACCATAAGGAGACAATTGGCTAATATTCCTTATGAGGAAGAATTTTTTTTAGATAATGAACTCCCTTTGGCTCTTAGACCTAATGAGAGGATATTGGAGGCCCAAAATTTCATGGAGGATGCATAATTCATTAAAACTCCCAAATTCAAAAGCTTATTGTATTGCTTAAAAGAAAAGGAGTTCAGGTCTACTCTTACTTTTGAGGGGGATGAACAAGAGAAATGAGAGAAAAACATCAAGGCCTTGAAGGAGTATGATCCTAAATTAGAACATATCACCAAGGATCAAGCCAATGAATTTGTAAAGAGAAGTGGTATGCTTATGTTACCATATTGGGATCTACAGTCTTCTTTTGTCATTGATCAAATCAGACAGCAACCAGATCCACTTTTCAAAACTGAAGTAGAAATTGGTGGCATTGTCAAGGGATCGGGATTCGATCCAAAATCCAAGACATTTGCATTCTGGCATTTGGATCCATCAGTTTAGAAGCTACATCGGGTCAATATTCAGCAGGAGAGGAGATCAAAAGATAAAATCATTTAGAATCTAGAAAACACAGTGACACGGAGATTGCTTCTGCCTTTCAATAGTTGTCCATTTTGAATTTGGCTAAAACAAAGAAAATATCTAAAAGGTATACTGAAACATACAACTAGATGACTGTTGTGGCAAAGAAGTATGGAGATGTTATAGTCAAATGTGCACACACATAGGAGCAACTGGATCTGGTAAAGGATAAGATTCGTGAGTTAACACATTCAATGGTAGGCAAAGAGATGAAAGATGTTGCAGTGGAAGTACAATCTGATCTCAATACTACTAAAATCCCTTTTATTGTGCAACAATAGCTAAGTGAGTGTGCACATGAGACAAAAATGTTAGGATTAACAAGACATAAATAACAATTACATGCAAATATAACCAATATCAGAAAACAATAAACCACATAGAAGAGAACATAATACACAAAGATTTAACATGGTTCACCCAATCCCTAGGCTACATCCACCAACAGCGAGTCCAATATTATTATTATCCAATGATTACAACCTGATTAAAAGCCATAATCCCTTACAACTCAATTTCATCGCAAGTACTAAAATCATACATTATGAAATCCCTAACCCTAAGCCATATTATACAATATTTATTTCGCTTTAGGGTTATAACGAGTTACAATATGTCAGCCCAAAAATAGCTGAAAATATGTCAACCTCAAAAAAATATGTCGAGGTCAAGAGGAAAAGTGTATTGTACTTTCCTGATCAGTCACCGCAAGCTAAAAAAAAAGAACATAAGGTGAGAAAATGAGGCTGCTCTTTCTTCATTGATGAATATCTTCCATCAAAGGATGTATATTATTAAATCCATGATTGATATTGTCCATAACTCACATGGTGCACTACAACATGAATAGAAAGATATCATTGATTCTTTGGCTTCTTCAGAGCCACTTTTCAGTATTTGGTCTGGAAAAAGTTCCTTATTTGAGAAATTGGAAGCAGTACAACAATATAGACCCGATTTTCCAGAAACAATATCAAATACCAAGGAGATGGTTGATGTTATTAATGCCTCTCTTTCATTCTTCAAGGGTAGGGCTAATTAGGTCAAGTCCAAATTGAATATTTATTTTTCTGGGTACATTGCTTATGTACCCCCCATATATGATGAACAAGGAAATTTGAAAACCATGAATATGTGGGGAGTTGATTTTGATGCCATGTTGGAAAATAAATAATCTTTTTGTGTCTACTAATAATTCATTAGCTATGGACACTTTCAATAAGGTGTTATACCTAATGTTTAAATTTGAAATGAACTCTGTAAAATTTATATCAGACATAAAGGCCATAACTTATTCTAGGTGGGATAAATCAATTAAACAATTGGAGAAAATCAAATCCTTCTAGTGTCCATCCGATGAAGATATTGTTAAGTGGGATTCCAGTTTGAAGAAGAAAAAGAGAAATCCAATTTTTGATGAACCACCACTAGAGATAGAAGAGTAAAGGATACATGGCTCCTAGTCAAAGAGCACAAGGAGGTCAACTAGCTAAAAATGACTGATGTCATTCAATACAACCAAAGAAGTTGTTCTAAATACTTCTAGACAAATGGCATCATATGTCGTCTTCCAAAGTTTTTTGTTTAAATTGTTTGATATTGAAAAATCCAACTTCTCCCATGTCTAAAGCTTGTTTCAATCCATCTTTATAAATGGATTTCCAAGATTGGGAAAATGACCAAATTTTTTTTGTAAATGAGTCTTTCTGAGAATAGAGGTCTCTATAGTTGGTCAAGTGTTGTGTTGAGTTTTTTGGTATGTTTATCTTGTGCAAAGAAACTTAATGAAATAGATGTTGTTATGATTATTTATGGTGTGTTATTTTGATTATGGTGTGATATTGTGATGTAATAATTTTAAGGAAATTAATACAAGGATTCAACAAAAAATTGTTTCTCTAAATCTTGTCTCCTATGATATTCTGTAATTTTTTATGTCTTGTGAGCAAAGAGCTCAAGATTACAGTTTCAATTTGTTTAAATTTTTTATGTCAAATCATGCTTTTCTTTTGGTTCAAGGAGTTAAGTACTTTCTTATTATAACTTGACAGAATTATAAGTTGTTAAAGAAGGATTTTTCATAAGAAGAAGGTTTAAAGTCACAGTATATTTTCATTTACAAGGTAGGTGAATAGTTCATCAAATCGTGATGAGGATTAGCTCAAAGAATGCCAAATGAATAATGAACTAGTCAAAGAAAATGCAATTAAGAAAATATTCATTTCCTCTCACAGTTAAATATCAAAGTTTAAATCAAATCTTTTAAATTCAAGTTGTAGATCTGAATTGTTAAAGCCCCTACTTAGCTTGTAAGTGAGTTAATAGTGTGATTATCTCTCACAATATTACTTAATCTTCATAATTAAGAGAATAATCATAGATATTTATCTTCTTTGTTAAGGATTAGTGAAAAGTGATGTTAATAAGTACATAAGTCTAATCCTAGGTTTACCTGCTTGAATTTTGTAGAGTTTAAAGTGTAGAAAGAATAATAGCTTTGTTAATTGGTCCTTGTTCCTATTTCAGTGTATTGATCATGTGGTTTAGCTAACCCCTAGGTACATCTCTTCATTATTAAAGGTGGTTCAATTTTTGTCAAATCAGAAGCCAACAAAATCAATGGAATATAATCACTCTGTGTATGGATGAGGATCCTCTGTAAGAAATAAATCTAATATCTTTCTATATTTGCATCTGATTTATCTGTGATCAATCTCACTATCTATCCCTAGATGGGTAGTCACAAAATCTGATATACATCCTCCAAGGTAATAGTCATCTCATCGGTGGGAAGGTGAAAGGTACATGTATACTCATCCCACCTCTCCATCAGTGCCATCAACATGGCTTGGTGAAATTAAATCTATGGTAGGCGGTATACCTAGTACAGGCCCATGTCTCTCACTAATTGGATATCCTGTGGCAATAGCATGCCATACTAATCATGAAAGAATGTTATGGTCTTCATAGTATTTTGTTCCTACATTGTCAAGAAGACCTACAATCATAGGTTAAAAAAGTTCTATCAGTACAGTATATAAATCAATCAAATTTCAACAAGAAATAGAAAACAGAAACACCTAGGACTAGGCCAACTTTCTCAATGACTAGGTTGACTTTTTGGGACCCAGTCAAGTTTCTGGGACTAGGTCAACTTTCTCCCTGGGACTAGGCCAGATTATTTGGACTAGGTCAAATTTATGGGTGTTCTACTCTATTGGTTAATATATGTCCTTCAATGATTTTATATATATATATATATATATATATATATATATATATATATATATATATATATATATATATGACTCTATGAACCCCTTCTAAGGATCAAATTGAAACTAGCAATTGGGTAAACCACTTTCAGTTACCCTCTAAATTAAGGTATAACTCCCTTTAAGGTTTTCAATGAATGATAAGAACATAAAATAAATTTATGATAATAATTTTCACCTGAAGTAGGCTACAACCATTCATTCATAAACATTACATGAATGTGAAATATAAATTGTTTCAATGATCAAAGAACGCAGACTTTTTTCAAATTCCAACCAAATTTAATCAACATAAACTCATAAACTAACATAATATTTCTAGATACACAATAAAATTCCAAAGAAGAAAATAGTCACTGCACTAAGAATTAAATCCACACACAAATTCAATCGCATAAATTTAAATGCGCAGGTCTAAATTTGCAATCACCATTTGTTCATTCTATTCAGAAATGATAGTCTTATTTTTCCATTCATGTATATGAGAAAGCCAAAATTAAGTCTACAAGTTTATCCAAATTCTAGACCTTTCTAAATTCTTAATAAAACATCTATATATCCCAATCAACTAACTATCTTTTTGAAACCAAGTTACTTAAATCCACCATGGAGTATAAAGAAAAAGTTTTAAAGTAACCAAAAGATAACTAAACTTAGAAAATACCTAGGAAACTAAACAGGGAAACTGGGATCTCATGGCACAATTAGGGATGAGGTGGTGTTGTGGAGCCCTTTGATTGGCCTTGTGTTGCTGGAGTGACACAATAACCTTTCCATTTGATATACATTGAAGATAAGTTAAGGATGATCTGGTAATTAGTAAGTTTGATGTGTATAATCCATTGCTTCCAAACCTCTTTATCTATCCTTACTTGTGCAGCTTTGTGTTCATGTGTCTACAACTGGTGAATACAAATAGTTAACAAAGATTTAGTTCTCACTACCTTAGAGAAATCCTCGGTCGTTACAGATTTGGTTTCCTTTACAAACTGAATTTTCTCCTTAAAGTATTTTATCATAGGATCTACGATCTCCTCTATTTGTCCATCCTTCTCCAGGAATCGAACATCAATGCATTTCAAATATTTTTGCATTGTGAGGGTGAGCTTGTTAAGATTAGGTAATACTGAGAGGGGGGTAAATCAGTATTACTGCACTTCAATTTAAACTTCAACCAATTGTAAATGAACCATATTAATGTAGAAATGAAAAGAACATAAATGCATAACACATAACTCATGATACCATTATTTGTTCTTGAGGAAACCCTCACCAAGGGACAACCCCGGTGGGGATGGTACCCACAACTATGCACTAAAATATAGTATCCATGTTAGGAGATCTAGCCCTGTTAGGAGCTGAGTATTACATAGTACATTTCCTTTCTAGAGGAATACAAAACCTTGTTAGGGGTATACAAAAACCCTATTAAAGGTGGTGAGCTTACAGCTCTTACAATTATAATATTATCACAAAGTGTTCTTCAAAAGTGAACAATACAAGCATATGCTATGCTTAGATAGTTCCAATTATAGCTCTATCATACACTGATCTTGCATCTTCTCTCTTCTCTCAAATTCACATCCATCACATTACCATCACAATCACACTTATCGCTTCCACAAAACACTCTATACTTATACAAACTCTTCCATCCAACCGACTCTCCAAAATGCATTAAAAAATATAATAATTACTAATTCAAATGATAAGCATAGAGTTGGTGATCATATATTACCAAGGTGTTAGAAATATACAATATCTAGCTAAATTATCTTGTTTCCATATCAATTAACCTTTCCTCGATCATCGCAACTACTTATGTGCCATGTTTCATTGATTCTCTGTCTTCACATACCTTCATATCACTATATCTTCTTGATCTCTTTACCAAAACACATGCAACCTTAACTAAAGGTCCTACATATCTAAAAATGTTTTCTACTAGCTTCGCAAGACATAATATATCATATATTACTTTCGGTGACAAAAATAGTACCACAATATACTATTATCCTGATTCTATACTTAGTCATTTTCATGAAGGTGACTCAAGTACCGAAACTCTCTACATACGATCACCCTAGCATAGGTGTTGTCATAAATGAAAACCCTTAAGTGATCCTTAATGCTCCCAAAACATCACTTTCCAACAATCTCTCCCTTTTGCATTAATGGCAACACTTAGTGAAAAATGACTCAGTGTCTAAGCACTATCTCCCTTCTACATATATACATATCTTTTTTTTGTTCTTTTTATCTTTTTCTTATTTTCTCTTCTCTTCCTCTTCTCTTCTCTTCCTCTCTTCATTTTTCTCTTCTCTTCCTCTCCCTTTGACATCAATGGAAAAGGTACTTGCAAAATTTCAAAACTTCTAAGCACAAAAAGACTTAGTGCTTACTTACCAGATTTAGAATATCTTGGAAGGAATATTCCAAGGTCTTCACTTCCTCAGCCCATGACTTGATCAAAAGCCCACTGACATGGATCAGTCCATTCAGTGCATAAGATTTTGTTTCTGCTGCCTTCAACTCAATGGTTATAGACATTGATCCTTCTATTTTCTCCATCTCTATGAGATGAGCTTCAAGCATTGTTATCTTAGGAGTTATTAAACTCTTCAACAAGTCAAATATGTCTACTACTCTCCCTTTCTCCACATTCAAAGTACTGATCTTATCCAATATCTTGGATGCCTACTTATCCATCTCTAGTACAATTTGTGAAGAGGTTTCGCAATCGTCCATCAAACTATCTAGGGTAGCTCTATCCTTGGCTATGATATCTTTAATGTTCTTCATATGTCTACAAGGATTTATGAAGTAACTGTATATTTGTATTCCTTGTGCTACACAACTTTAGCCTTAAGTGTAGTTACTTTGAGAATATTCAAGTCCCATGAGATGGACTGACAAACTTATTTCAACTTCTCCAAGAAACTCTTCTCTACCTTATCATCTGCGCCCTTCAGCAGTGACTATCAAAGTTGTCCAATGTCATGCCTAGGTTCTTTGTTTCATCCTTTCATTGAAAAAAAATAGGTGTAGGGAGTAATTTGTTTATTGTCTCCACTTCCCTAGTAATCACCTTTACTCTTTTATCTCATTTTTGTATTGATCTTTCTTTTTCCTTAGAAAAATTCATGAAGGATAACCTCATGAGTTCATCCTCATCCATGCTCTCTACATCTACGCTCACTGGTTTGGCCATACTTGCCAACAATAGAGTAGAGGAGATGTCTGGTTCTTGATTTTGCTCAATCCTTACCTCAACTACTTTTTATGTTCTTTTTTCCTCTACCTTCCTTTCTTCTTGTTGTATTTCCTTCTCCTATACCTTCTCTTCCTATTTTTCCTCTATATGCTCTTCCTCTATCTTTCCTTCTTCTTCAACTATCATCGCATTATTTAAGAATGGGTCTTTTACATCATGCGAGGTGTCAAGGGTCACAAGCACACCAGAGACAAAGAAGTTTGGTTACATGCCAACTTCACTTACTTGTTCATACACATCAACTGTCTTATAACTTTCTCCCATTCCTAAGAGTGTAGGCTTGGTAACCTTGGGAGGTGAAGTCTTCTTAGGCATTCCACTCATAAGGATTTGATCCAATGGCTTTTGAGTATCCTCTATAAATTCATCATACATTCTTGCCATAATTTTCACTAATGTGGCCTTTGTCCACAATAAAGGTTTCAACTCCTTGATGATTATCTCCCTCTCTTGAATAGAAACAACATGTAACATGTCTTCTATGGCCTTGTTCCTTAGATTTTCATCTTCAGATTGTGCCAATGATTTTTGAATGTCTAGCTTACTATATAATTCCTTAGGGATACTTCCTTCTATCTCTAATAGATTCTTCTTAAAAACCAACAAGTACTCAATTTGGTATCCTCAATTATTGCTTGATTCTCAGGGTCATACCTTTCATAATATTTGTTTATGGTCTTCAGATTTCCATCTCTTATCACTCTCTTCTGCAACATCTGAATATCTAGCTTCCATAGATTTTGTGGCTTCTTTTGAGCTTCTTTTTCTTCTACCTTCTCAATCATTGTTTATTCTTTCTTCTTTATTTCCACTTCTACCTCTAGTTTCTTAAGGCTTCTTTGGTTATTAGATATTGTAGATCTTCTAGGTGTGTTTGCAGGTACAATTTCTTGTGCATTCTTCTCATGTGTAGATGATAAGTCAATGATATCAGTAGTAGGGATTATTTCCTTTTCAACTTCAAAAGGGGAAGGTGCATCAATTTCCATGTTGGAGGATGCTTATATCATCTTAGTCCTTATGTTCTTCATCCTCTCCCTAGTGATTCCTACCTTCACATTAATGTCCTCCATTATTTTGTTAATCTTTCTCTTTCTTGTCCCTTTTTCCTATTCTTCTCTGACTTTTTCATACTTTTCCCTATATGTTCCCCATCTTTCTTTAGTAGTGTCTATTTCTGCTACTAATATATGCTCTACTTGCATAGTTAGAACTTCATAACTGACTTCGTACCCCATAGGGTAACACCATTTCTTCCTAGGCTCAACTACCTCAAAACACACGCAATCAATTTCAACCATGAAACATATAGTGTCCTTATATTTCTCCGCTATATCTTCAGGTATCCTATATCTTTCCTTCATCAACCTTTGAAGGATTTTGGTCATAGAAAATAGCTCTCCATCTACCCAATTATTGTCCTATCTTCGGTAGTTCTCATAAATCTAAATTCCAGTAGGTACATTATCCTTCCATGCTCTAGGGTGCATGCCAGGGAATTTGTGTATTATGTGGATGTACATATGAACCAATAGTGATCCAAACCTGAATGCCTTTATCTTATCTTTCTTTATAACCTTCACATTTTCCAAAAACTATTGTGTTAGAACTTCTCATAGGTTGTACTTCTTGTTTTCTTTGACCATTCTATAAGCCATCATAATGACTCATGTTGATACAGAGTTAGGTCTACTTCTATAAAACAATTTGTAACCCAATATGATTGCTACCAACCTTACATCTTGCTGAAAGATGTCATTAACTTTCATAGCTCTCTTATCCCACTTTGAATGGGTTAGGGTTTCCACTTGCTTTCTGATATTCTTTTCTGCAACTGGGAGGGCTCCATCATTATCCAAACTAGTTATCTCATGAATCATTTGAGCACATATCTTTACTGGTTGTTCTCCAATCTATATAAATTGATCATGGATTCTACTTAGGATTAGCTTAAACCATTCGGTTTCATAGAACTCATTCAATAGGGTTAATTTGATAATGGACTGGTCTTCTAAGTGTTTAAACTCTTCTACCATTGATCCATCTTCTTCTATCATCCCATCTAATTCACTATAGATATTGAAATCTCCAATGATCTCATACTTGAAATGTATGTATGCCCTAATGTCCTCCACATGCAACACAACATAAGGGGTTTGCAAAAATGCTCCTTCTGGATCATCCTCACAAGACTTAAATGAATATTTATTGAACTTATACCTAGGTCTATCCACAACTTCAAAAATCACGGGTGCATCCATAACTTCTCAAAGAGTATAAAGTCTAAATACCTTTAACACACTAAATCTGGAACTTTGCTTCACGTGATCACGTAATATATCTGCTAAATGTTTGAAATGCTTCACAACTATACTCTCCTTAGTTGTTGAGCAACAAATGGTGCAGAAATGATATGCTTCAAGCTCTTTTATCCTTCACAAGTTGAGTAAGTGCATTAATCACGGGTAGCTCAACTTCTCATGTAGTCTAGTCAATACAAATCTCACGAACATAGAATATGAATCTCCAAGTGTTGCACTCTCAAACATAAACTCCAAAGTGTTTGTACATACCATACCTAAGCTCACATGAGCTTATTCCACATAATTAGGGGCTGGATATATTATGTTATCTACATCCAATGCTCCACTTAAGGTCATGTGGCCTTCTAGGTAGATGTCTCAATGAAATCATCATGCGAAGACATAGTAGCATCTACTATCTCTCCCTAAACCAATGCCTTATTGAACTCTTTTATCTTCCACACTTTCTCATCCTCTTCATTTGTAGATTTTTTGAAATGATTCTCAAACTCATCCATGTACTCAGTAAAACTTTTACCACTGTCACCAACATTCTTCCTTATAACCACAGGAGGTGGTCCTCTTGATTCTCTTGGTCCTCTTGGTCCTCTTCTATTGTCCTCTCCATTGTATCTACAAAACTTTGCTATGTGTCCAAGGTTGTTTCATTTGTAACATGTAGGTGGTCTCCTTCTATCCTGATTTACTTGTAACTTACAATACTTTACATTATGCCCAAAGTTATTGCATTTGAGGAATGTGATCTTGGTTGCTGACTCTTCTCTGATGTAGTCTTGTTTATATCTAGACTAATTAGGCTTTCTACATTCTACTTTCTTATGTCCATAATCATAATAGTTATAACAATAACCAAAAAAGGGTTTGAAAGAACTGTTACCTCTCCAATCTCTCTTCATGTGCCCAACTTTGTTGCATCCAAAGCATCTACCTCTGAAAGGTATAGTCTGATCTCTAGGTCTCTCAAGAGTAGGTCTTTCTTTAGCCTTTTCTTCATTTGCTTCTTCATTATTCTTAGAACATTCTGATTCATTGAATCCAACTCCAATGATGTCTCCTTTAGGTTTCTGTCTTTCTCTTTGTTCATCAATCTTATCACTGTTCATGTGCAACTTCTCAATATGCAATTTGGATTGATTTAGTTCTCCTTTTATGATCTGATTTTACTTCTCCAATTCCTGACACTTATCCTTGTAGAGATCAAGTTCAATCTTCAATTGTCCTATCTTCTTATTTTCTTCTTTTAGTGACTCTTCAACTTTGTATCTTGCATCTTTTTCATGTTGAATCTCTTTAATCATCAGAAGATTGATTTGTTATTTTTCCTACTCTAGCTTCTTTACTTGGTCTAATGTGTCATTGTCTGAATCATCTTTGATCTTGTCCATAAGGTCTTGTTTCTGACTTCTTGAAGTTTCAAGATGTTCCTTTAGTTTCTTGATGAAACCTTCTGCTCTTCTCAATTTGAATTTCAATCACCATTCTCAGTCTTTTCTTTATCCAGGTCATCAAGTGTTGCTTCAAAGTTCTCTTGCAAACTTTCTAAATCCATTCTAATCTCCCTTAAACTATTGGGATTTCTCTCCAAGGGCCAATGGCTCTGATACCAATTGTTAGGATTAGGTAATACTAAGAGGGTAGTGAATCAGTATTACTGCACTTTAATTTAAACTTCAACCAATTGTAAATGAACCATATTAATGTGGAAATGAAAAGAGCATAAATACATAGCACATAACTCATGACACCATTATTTGTTCTTGAGGAAACCCTGGCTAAGGGAAAACCTCGGTGGAGATGGTACCCATAACTATGCTCTAAA
Organism: Chamaecyparis obtusa; assembly: GCA_027943335.1. Classification (NCBI taxonomy): domain Eukaryota; kingdom Viridiplantae; phylum Streptophyta; class Pinopsida; order Cupressales; family Cupressaceae; genus Chamaecyparis; species Chamaecyparis obtusa. The sequence continues at coordinate 14,547 of BSBK01014230.1, forward strand.
ATATAGTATCCATGTTAGGAGATCTAGTCCTGTTAGGAGCTGAGTATTACATAGTACATTTCCTTGCTAGAGGAATACAAAACCCTATTAGGGGTATACAAAAACCATGTTAAAGGTGGTGAGCTTACAACTCTTACAATCACAATATTGTCACAAACAATACAAGCATATGATATGCTTAGATAGTTCTATCTATAGCTCTTTCATACACTGATCTCACATCTCCTCTCCTCTCTCTACTCTCAAATTTGCATACATCACATTACCATCACAATCACACTTATCGCTTCCACAAAACACTCTATACTTATACAAAATTTGCCATCTAGTTAGCTCTCCAAAATGCATTACAAAACATAATATTTACTAATGCAAATGATAAGCATAGAGTCAGTGATCATATATTACCAAAGTGTCAGAAATATACAATATCCAACTAAATTAACATATTTCCATATCAACTAACCTTGCCTCAATCATCGCAACTATTTATGTGCCCTGTTTCACTTATTCTTTGTCTTCGCATACCTTCATATCACTGTATCTTCACAATATCTTTACCAAAACATGTGCGACCTTAACTAAAGGTCCTACATATCCCAAAATTTCTTCTACTAACTTTTCAATCCATAATATATCATATATTACTTTCGCTGACAAAAATAGTACTGCGGTATACTGTTATCATGATTTTATACTTAGTCATTTTTAGGACTGTGACTCCAGTACTGAAACTCTCTACATGTCAACACTCCAACATAAGTGTTGTCATAAATGATAACCCTTAAGTGATCCCTAGTTCTCCCAAAACATCACTTGCCAACTGAGCTTAGTTAACTCTTTCAATAATTTGAATGACTCCTCATGATCCTGTTTGATAATCAAATTTATCCATTCAATATTTTTATTGGAGACATAGAGCACATTATCATCTACACTTGCTATGACATTCTTTGCTAAGAACTTCATAATCCCATATTTTTGCACATCATTTATTTGTGCAATTTTTGCTACCCATTTAGTTTCTTCCTTTTTCCAAGAAGCTATCTCCACCCCTAATTCTTTAATCACCACAATGGAAAATTCATACACCTTACACAAATAAAAATTATAATCAGTACCACCCTGTATCACACCTTCTAGCCAGTCATTAAAGACCTCTATTATAAGCTTGTTCCTCTAAATCTGGTCCAACATCTTCTGGTACGTTCATAGGAGACTAGGGATCAAAAGATAAGGGAATTTTTGAAAGTGCTTGTGCACTAGGATTATGTATGGCATCTATGTATTCTACCATCAGCCTCATAGTCTGTTTCAACTCATTTTTATCTCTTTCATCTTTCCAAGTTCTAGAAAGCATTCTCTTAGTAGATGTTTCCAAATGTTTGGCATCAACAACTTTTGTTATAACTCCCAAATCAATATTCTCAACTATAAAATATTTAATTGAAGCATTCTCTACCTCCTTTTTAGTTATAGATCATGTCACTTCTTCTGCCTAGCATCTGGAATCTTCTTCAACGCCCACCATGGATGCGGTCTTGAGCCTTTTAGACTTTGATGTCTTTCCAAGACACTTACTCACCATATCATAGATATCAAATTCCTGTTAGCTCTAAGATAAAAATTTCATTTACCTCTAGTGTCAACTTATTCCTTCAACAAATTGTGGCTTCACAATGGGATAATAGCTCATAGCATATACATATAAAGCAAGAAAATTTGGGAATCAAATTCACATGCTCTAGACAACTAATTTAGCCACATGAAATTAATCTTGAAAAGAAGTAAATCTGACACCCATATTGATTACAAAACAATTCTTCATGAAGCCTTATGGTATAATGATTACTTTCCATTTATGGGAACTTTTTTAAATTTAAAACCTTTAATATGCCCAGAATATTCCCTTTTGCACAGTGCCTTCTTTAATAGCTTCATTTTATTATTTTTCCGCACACTTGCCTCCAATATATAAGGCACATATTGAACCTTGAACCTTTTATAAAATGGTTCAAAGGTTCAATTTCATCTCAAAGTGATATTGTTTAGCACACTCCATATATTTTTCAAACAAGGACTTGAGACTTGGGGAAATGACAAAACATAGGAGTACATGACCACTTTTAGACTGACATACCTTTAAACTTTGAACTTTTTAACTATTTTTCAAATGGTTCAAAGGTTCAAGTTCGACCACCAAAAGGAATATTTCTTGTGCATATCATATTATTTTCAACAAAGCTTGAAAACACACATGAACAAGGAATGCACTTTGAACCAATGAACTATTGCACTTTTGACATGGGTTCAAGCTGATAGTTCTCAAGGATGCTTCAATATTTAAAGGCCAAAAATGAAATGATTCTACAATAAAACGTAGGATACTTGAAGAAATATTGACCAAGATAAAATAAAACAACCTTTTTTTTTCTTAAAGGGGAAATTTTAACACATACAAAAATAGGGGGTAACAACCGACTCTGACTGGGGACCGGGACTGTGAAGGACTAGGATACAAACTTAGGATCTTTGGTTTTGCAAAATCTTAAGACATATAGAAGAAAGGACCGAAACACACACTCGCAAACAAAACTAACAACTACAAACTACCACATAAAAGACTATGTACAGAAACAAGGGACTCCTATTTTACAATCAGTAAAGCTTAAAGTCATGTCCAGTATAGGATAGAGTAAGGACTGTTCCATCTAGATATTAAATTTTAAATGAGTTAGGGCCTATACCTATTGAATCTTGAACAATCCCTTCCATAGAGAATTGAATTTACCATGAACCCCTTTTGGTTCTCTCCTTCTATCCCAAAGTAATACTTCATGTCCTTGCAAAAATTTCCTTGGCCCATTTATTCAATCAAAAGTATTTTTAACATGAGCTTGATGGGTTATAATATGATCTACCATCTTGGTCCTCTCCTCTTCTATTTTTTTTAATACATCACCCTCTTCTCCAGAACATCTTGGAAAAACTCATCCTCAATCACCTTCTACAATATAGCCACTACAGGCTCCAAAGGCAAGGATAATTGAGCCCATATCCTATATACTAGTTCAAAAGGTGTCATAACTATTTCCCTCTTAGGTGATTTTTTGTTTTCTCAAAGTGCTTGATAAAGTATTTTATGAAAATCCTTAGCATTATCATTCACTAGTTTCCTCATGATAGATATCAATTTTTTGTTGTTGGACTTTGCATGTCCATTCCCTTGAGATTAATAGTCAGATGAATGGGATAGTGAGATGCCAAAATACTCTAAAAAGTATCAAAACTGTATCTACAACCCATTTCCTACATCTATAGTGAAAATATAGATCAATGTTGGAAGAAGCGACAAGGCATAAAAAATGAGACATACCTCATCTAGGGGCATATCATTCTCCACTAATCTCCTCGGGACCTCTAGTCTCATTAGTTGTAGAGCTTTCTTCCTTGAAATATTAGTCCTCTTCTCTTCATAAGAACACAAGCAAAGGAAAAAGTCACAAATGAGATTTTCAAAAGGTAATCGTTAACTTATGTCCACTTTCTAGGTTAATCACCTTTTTTATTTATGTCATTTAACTTTAACTAATTTTTCTCCTTATACCTCTCTACATTCATCTAGTCATAACTTGAGATAGGAAGCTCTAATTTCCACACCATTATAGGCATTAGAATCATGATTAAAATTGCTTTCTTTTCAAGTGCTTTTTGAAACGCTTAGGAAACATCTTGAATAGTTTTGGAAAAGCATTTCTCAACACTTTGTATTCACAGTTCGTCATGGTAAACATGATTCCCTGTTTCACCTTCCTAATAACAAGCTCAAATAGGAGGGGGAATATATCTACCCACAAAATTCATCACCTTCCTTAGTAAGTACTAGGTGATTATTGTTTATCACTAATATGTGGATTTGCAAGATGTGGTTACCAATGGTTTCTTACACGATCTACGCACATACTTTAGCTTTCATATGCACATAGTATCATATACCACTAAAGTGGGGGATAAATGTAATGTCCTAAATTATAAGAATTTGTGTGCTCTACAATTTAACAATTGTTTAGCACCTTCTTTTAGTGTATTTACATTATACATTTATATTATAGGACTTTGTAATTGCATTTAATTACATACCCAATTCAAATTGATTCTTCTTCCCTCTCTAACTTGTACAAAAATCAAGGTAGGATCTAATCTCTATGCATCATCCTCTATTTTTCCTTTAATCACAAAATTCATTTCCTCTCCTAGACCTTATTTTACCCTGAAATTCAATCTAGTAATTGGAATCAACTAGAAATTATTATTTCAAACTACTAGATCATTCATAGCCTAGTCCTTGGGATAAAAAAAAATCCTCTTGGACCAGGTCGAGTTGGGTCACCCTAGTCCTGGACTAGGCCAAATTCGGCCTATTTCTAAGAGTTTTTTCCTAGATTTAGGGTCAGAGTCACTTTTGCAAGGTCCTAAATGGTTTCCAGATCTGTGATCAAATTTTTAATTTTGATTTCCAAAATCACTATAAAAGCAACCTAATTGCTTCGTTTGGAATAATAAAATCAAGTGCAAGGTGAACACCCCAATTTGATGACAACCAACAATTACAAGGTGGAAGCCCTAGTTTGATGAAATTCATTGAAGTAAGGGTTGACTATTGAAGACTTCATTATATCATTCCAATAAAACATCTACAACTTCAAATCAAGCATTCAAGACATCATTTTATACATTCTAGAGTTTCAATTAGATTGTGAGGATGGCTAGGGGTACTTTTACCCTTAGGGGCTTGGTATGATTTTCTTTTTTTATTTTTAGATCTATGCATTGATACTTCATATTCACATGCTTACCTTTACATTCTAGGGTTTCACCCTATCATGCATAGGGTTCAATTATAGGAATTTACTTAGACATTCTAGCTCATTTACATTCTAGACATACTCTACATTCATGGGCACATCACACTTTAGTTATTCTAACAACTATTCATAGAGGTGGGAATCACCAAAATGGGGGGTTGACTAAGGAAAACCACTAATAGCCACACACACACACACACATTTTCTAGATTATAGGTTGTAGGAATATAGGTACAGCTGTAGATATGGGAAGCAGTATTGCAAGATGTTTTTGAACCACTTCTCCCTCTATTTGAGGTGACCAGTCTCTGGACTAGGCCAAATTTGACCTATTCCTGGACTAGTCCGACTTTGTTTGACATAGTCCTTTTGCATAATAGAGAATCTCATTATTTTTAGTTGTAGTTTCTAGACTTCTAGATCTAGTCATCAGGAAAATATGGCATTATTATAGTCGGGAAAATCTACTTCAAAGTATCATCTTCCTCATTTATTTGTAGGTACACATTCCTATTTTCATCTTCTGGCATTTACTTTCATAGATCAGATTTGGTTGTCAGATTTACATATCTCATCTTTGACATATTGGAATCAGACAAATCTAACCCTACAAGACCTAGATCTAGAGTTTGTACCCTATCCATTGGGTTGTACTTACTATTAATTTATTTAGAACAATAAAGAGTGGGGGTGAATCAGTTTTTCTTAGGTCCAGATGTATCAATTGAACTTTTAAACACTTCAACAATCTCAGATCTAATCACCAACACAACTCAGTCTCTAAAGTATATATATCAGAAACATATAACATGAAGTCCATTGTCCAAAAGTAATTAACTTGCAGAATATAGCAACATTCACATCAAAACATTTGCACAAGTATAACACCAGGATTTATAGTGGAAAACCAACTTGGGAAAAACCACTTTGTAACATGTTACTGATATTTTCAGTCTTCTGAAGTGAGCTCTGTGAAAAGCCAACCCTGTTAAAGGTTTACAAACACACTGCTAGGTGTGACCTTGTTAAAGGATTTAAACACTGTCAAAAGTGACCAAGTTAAAGGATTTAAGTACATTCCATTGGAATGCCACCTTGATTAAAGGATGTAAATAGTGACTGTAAGGTCAACCTTGATTAAAGGATTTAGATTGTTACAATGGTTAGAAAGTAACAATAGTTTCTGATCTGAAAAACATACAACTCACTTTGCAAATAACAAATCCACTTCGCACATATATGTTGATTTACTGACTGAGCTCCATTTCCATCTCCATCACTGATCTAATCAAAATTTGCTTCAAGCAATCACAACTCTGATCAACTCCTTCACAATTTCACCTTCAGCCTTCTACTTAGACTTCTCAGTCAATAACATCAACAACTTCAACCCATGTTGTAACCTCACAATGAGGTTTTCCTTTATACCTCTTTTAATTAGGTAGATCCATCTTTTTCCACTTAATATCCTTTTTAGATCTTAGTTTTAGGTCATATTCATCAAATCCTTCCATCATTTAAGTTCTTCCTCCTTCTGTCTAGATACATCTTCAAACTTCTCATTGAAACCATAATAAAATGATTTACCATGCATTAAATTCTCCATACAATCAATTAATAAAGTCAACACAATTTACATATCCTAAGAATTCTATTATGTTGGATGGGAATCTCAATTATTTCTCCAAATGTAAATTATTGACACTCGGTCAATACTGTGTCCATCTCCTCGGTCATCACTATGTAACTCAGTCATCTCTACAAAATGTCTTCCTCGGATAGCACTGTCTTGCTCAGTAATTTCCTATCACTCGGCATTAACTGATGTTCGGTCAACACTAATTTTACTCAGCATATACTGGTTCTCAGTCGACACTAACATCACTCGGCTTAAAATATATTTCTTCACTTTTTCTCGGTTAAGCGTACTTCTCTAGTCTTTCTTCTTACTTAGATAAACAATACATTATCTTATCAATGTGCCAAATAATCAAGTACCCATTGAAGTATCAAATAACTCAACCTTTCCTTAGGTTCTCTTTTTATATCCCTTTCCCTAATCCTTTTCATCAATCAATAGACATGGTACTCTATTAGATAGAAACTGTCTTACCAGTTAAGGTTTGACATCAACGACAATACAACAATTATTTCAATTGTAGTTTACAATAATCTCCCTATTTGGCATTGATGGAAGCACCACATGAATAACACATGACTTACCAATGAATCCAAAAAAAATTTATGTGCATTAGAAATATTTTATAATATCCTTAGCTTCATTCTGATTCACAACAACTTAGCCTTGCTTGACCATTCACACAATTACTCCCTCTAAATATTTTTTGTATCTCTCTGAATCTCTTCCTCTGATTTTCAAAATCTCTGATCTCAGATCATATACCTCAGTGTTTTCTTATTCTTGTGTTTTCATCTGAATCTCTCTCTCTTTGACAATAATGCCAAAGTAGTATCTAGCACTTACATCTTCCACATGTAAATGTCAACTTGTCAGTTTAATATCAATATTTCTCCCTCTGTCATCTTTCTTATGACTAATTATCAACTTTACTGTACTTTTCACAACTCTAGGTGGCTCCTAAAGTGTAACCTTTCCTACATCAATTTGTCAAATATTCTATGCAGAACATTTGATGCAGTGCTCCTAGTTGACTAGGCAGCCTCAGTTAGGGGAAGCACCCCTAGTTTACCTCTAAGATATTCATGAGTATCCTTAGGTAAAGATTTTGTGAATATGTCTTCTAGTTGTTCCTTTGTATTCACATATTCTATTCTTACTTATTTATTTTGTATCAGTTGTCTCAAGTAATGATACTTGATAGAAATATGTTTAGTCTTTGTGTGCATTACTAGATTCTTTGATATGTTGATAGCACTTGTGTTATCACATAAAATAACAATCGGCTCAATGATTTCCTCTTTCATTCCTTTCAACAATTGCTTGATCCATACCAAATTTGAACAATTCATTGCATCTGCTACATACTCAGCTTCTATTGTAGATTGGGAAATACAATTCTATTTCTTTCTTGTCTAGGAGACTAATCTCTTTTCGAGAAAGAATGCTCCACCACTTGTTCTTTTCCTGTCATCAACATTTCCTCCCCAATCTCCATCAATGTAGACTCTCAGTTCAAATTTTTCATTCTTCTTGTAGTACAATCCATAATCTTCTATCCCTTTCAGATATCTTAGTATTCTCTTCACTTCCATCATATGATTTTCCTTAGGATTGGCAAAGAATCTTGCCATAATCCCAACTGCTAGGGCTATATCTAGTCTATTGTGGACAACATATTATAGCTTTCCAATCATGGATCTATACAAATTTTGATTCACTTCAGCAGTATAATCAATTTTAGATAGTTTTTATCCAATAGCCATAGGATTACTTACTAGTCTGGAATCCTCCATACCAAAATTTTTCAGTATCTCTTTGATATATTTAGATTGTGTGATAAAGATACCTTTCTCCATCTGATAGACTTGCAATCCAACAAATAATTTTATCTCACCAAACATAGACATCTCAAACTCAGTTTGCATCTCATTTGAAATTTTTTGACATAGGGCATCTTGTCCTCCAAATATGATATCATCCACAAAAATTACAGCTAACAAAATCCCTTTACCTTCTTCAACTTTCATATACAGATTTTTGTTTTCATTTTTCCTTGTAAATCCAATCTTTATCAAATAATTGTGCAGCGTCTCATACCATGCTCTGGGGGCTTGTTACAATCCATACAGTGCCTTGTTCAATTTGCAAACCATATTTTTCTTGCTTGGGTCAACAAATCCTTCAAGTTGTTCAATGTATACTTCATCTTCTAATATACCATTTAGAAATGCAGATTTGGCATCCATCTAATATACCTTGAAATCTCTATATGTAGCATATGCAAGTAGAGTTCTCACTCCTTCTAATCTTTCTATAGGGGAAAATGTTTCCCCATAGTCCATTCCTTCTTTTTGTGCATAACTCTTGATACCAATCTTGTCTTGTTCCTTGTGACTTGTCCATGTTCATTAAGCTTATTTCTGAATACCCATTTTGTTCCAATAACATTCTTGTCTTCTGGTCTCGGTACCAGAGTCTAGGTATCATTCTTTTATATTTGATCTATTTCTTCATTCATAGCTTGAATCCAGTCTTCATTCTCTAAAGAATATTTTACTTTCTTAGGCTCAAACTCACATAATAAACATGTAGGGTCTTTCAACTTACTTTTGGTCAAGACTCTAGATTCCTTATCTCCAATTATTTTCTCAGGCTTATGATGTCGTCTCACATATTGTTTCAATGTAGGTTCAGATTTATTTTCTTCTTGATCTTCAGGTTCATCATGCAAATTTTTAGTTTTTGCTTTTGATTGCTTGGCAGCATCCTTGTGATGCTTAGCATTTCTTACCCATGACTTTGCATCTTGTGTAAGTGTGTTACTTGCCTCTCCTTCTTCCATGTACACAAAAGATCTATAATATTTAGGTTCTTGATTTCCTTCCAGTTCATTCTCCTCTGCATATTCATCAACTCTCACATTTGCACTTTCCACAACTTTGTTAGTGTTAGAATTCAAACACTTATAAGCTTTTCTCTTAGTGGAATAACCTAGGAATATGCCTTCATCACTTTTTGTATCAAATTTTCCATTCCTATTATCTTTCAGTAAATAGCATTTACTCCCAAATATTTTAAAATATTTCACATCAGGTGCATATCCATGCCATAATCCATAAGGTGTAGCATTTGAACCTTTCTTGATTTGTACTTAGTTTAAGGTATTAAAAATTGTACTTACATCTTCTCTCTAGTATTTTTGTGCAACATTCTTCTCAATCATTAGTATTCTTACACAATCCATAATTGACTTGTTTCTCCTCTCAACTATACCATTATGTGGAGGTGTTTTAGGTGCAGACATCTGTCTCTTGATTCCTCTATCATTGCAGAATAGATTGAAATCATTTGATATAAACTCTCCACCTTGGTCAGATCTTAAACATTTCAGGCTTCTACCTCTTTCTTTTTCAACTTTTGTCAAATACCACTTAAACAACTCAAATGCATTAGAATTTTTTTTCAAAAACATTATAGTCATCATCCTAGTGTAGTCATCAACAAACAGAATAAGATACTTAGCACCACAATAACTTTGTACACCCATAGGTCCATAAAGGTCAATATGAACCAAATCCAAAATATTTTCAGAAGTAAATATCTTTCTCTTGAAACTAGACTTTGTCATTTTTCCCAACTGGCACTGTTTACACATCACATTATCAGGTTTCTTCAATCTCGAAAAACCTCTAACTTTCTTCTTTTTACTAATATTTACTAGATTGTCAAAGTTTAAATGACACAACCTCTTATGCCATAACCATACATCATCAAATTGTGTAAACAAACATGTCTCTTCAGATAGATCTAGATAGGACAAGTTACCTCTAGTCTATTCTCCACTTCCAATTAGTTCACCAGTGGCATCAAATATTTTATCCTTTATGTGATAAAACTCCACTCGGTAACCAATGTTGTTCAGTTGTGCAACACTCAGCAAATTGTAGTTAAGACCTTCAACCCAATATGCATTTTCACATGTGATCTTATCAGTTAGCTTAATTGATCTGTTACCTCTCATAAGACATGGTGCACCATTACCAAACTTAACACTTCTACCTTTGTAATGATCTAGGGTTTCAAATTTACTTTTATCACTAGTCATGTGATGTGAGCAACCACTATCAATAATCCATTTATCACCTTTACTCACATAAGAAATAAGTGCAATTTTCTCATCTTCATCATAATCATCTTTCATAGCAACATAAACTACTTCAATATCAAAATTATCAGTGTCACTATCAGTTTCCTCTTCAGCAATATAATAGGATTTCTTACCTTTATCCTTGTAGTCTTTGTACCTTTAGTGATCTATGTTATCTCTTTTATCCTTGTACTTTCTTTCTCTTTCCTCATCCTTGTCTTTTCTTTCTAGACATCTTGCTACAGTATGGTCAAATTTTTTGCATGAAAAACATATTATAGGAAGTTTACCTTTATATTTTCATTTTCCTCTTTTTAATCTTCTAGCCATGAGTGCTTCAAGATCATATAGTTCCTCATCAAAAGTGTCACTATTTCTTTCACTATCAGTTTTACTTTTCACGTATTTTTCTTTTTCCCCCTTAGACTTATGCAAAACCATTTGTGACTTGAATACAGATTCAACATTAGGAATAGTGTAGTTATCATAGTTAGATAGCTCAAAAGCAGTAAGCTTACCAACAAGACTTTCTAGAGTTGGAACATTACCAGGGTTACATATTGATTCTTGAATTGCATAAATTCTAATAGCATAGATAGGAAGAAAAGTTCTCAATACCTTACTAATAACAGTCTCATCATCAATGATTCCATTAGATCCTCTAATAGCATTCACTATCTCCTTAATTCTACCACAGTACTGAGAAATATGTTCACCTTCTTGCATTTTCATTTCATCAAACTTACCTCTCAAGCTTTCAAATTTTTCTCTCAATACATTTGTATCACCACCATAGATAGTTGCAAGAGTATCCCACATTTTCTTTGTAGTAGTGAAATCTTTGATATCTTCAAATTCAGGATAGCTTAAGGCAGATGCAATCTCCAACATTGCTTGATTGTGTTCCTATTTTTCATTCATCTCCTCGGTAGTCAAAGGTGTAGCAGGTATAACATAGTCATGTTCAACATAGTACTTCACCGAATCACCAATACTAGCTAGATGCAATTTCATCGGACTCTGCCATGCAGAGAAGTTCTCTTTTTTCAACTTCGGTACCTCCTTTTTTATACATCTTGATAATTATCTTTAAGTACCTTTAAAATTTTCTCTATAAGCACCGAAAAATATGATACCAATTGTTAATATTATTTAGAACAATAGAGAGGGGGGTGAATCAGTTGTTCTCAGGTCTAGATGTACCAATTGAACTTTTAAACACTTCAACAATCTCAGATCTAATCACCAACACAACTCGGTCTCTAAAGTATATATATCAGAAATATATAACATGCAATCCACTGTCCAAAAGTAATTAACTTGTAGAATATAGAAACATTCACATCAAAACATTCACACAAGTATAAACCAGGATTTATAGTGGAAACCCAACTTGGGAAAAACCACTATGTAACATGTTACTGATATTTTCACTTTTCTAAAGTGAGCTCTGTGAAAAGCCAACCCTGTTAAAGGTTTACAAACACATTGCTAGGTGTGACCCTGTTAAAGGATTTAAACACTCTGTCAAAAGTGACTTGGTTAAAGGATTTAAGTACATTCCATTAAAATGCCACCTTGATTAAAGGATTTAAAAAATGACTGTTAGGTCAACCTTGATTAAAGGATTTATACTGATACAATGGTTAGAAAGTAATAGTAGTTTATGATCTAAAAAACATACAACTCACTTTGCAAATAACAAATCCACTTGGCACATATATGTTGATTTACTAACTGAGCTCCATTTCCATCTCCATCACTGATATGATCAAAATTTGCTTCAAGAAATCACAACTCTGATCAACTCCTTCACAATTTCACCTTCAGCCTTCTACTTAGACTTCTTAGTCAATAACATCAACAACTTTAGCCCATGCTATAACCTCATAATTAGGTTTTCCTTTATACCTCTTCAATTAGGTAGATCCATCTTTTGTCTCTTAATCTCCTCCATAGATCTTAGGTTTAGGTCAGATTCATCGAATCCTTCCATCATTTAAGTTCTTCATCCTTCCTTCTAGATACATCTTCAAACTTCTCATTGAATCCATAATAAAATGATTTATCATGCATTAAATTCTCCATACAATCAATTAATAAATTCAACATGATTTACATATCCAAAGAATTAAATTATGTCAGCTGGGAATCTCAATTCTTTCTCCAAATGTAAATTACTAACACTCGGTTAATATTGTGTTCATCTCCTTCATCATCACTACATAACTCGGTCATCTCTACAAACTGTCCTCCTCGACTAACACTGTCTTGCTCAGTAATTTCTTGTCACTCGACATAAATTGATGTTCAGTCAATACTAAATTTACTCGGCATATACTGTGCTTGTTCGACACTAACATCACTCGGCTTAAACTAGATTTCTTCACTTTTGCTCGGTTAAGCCTACTTCTCCAGTCTTTCTTCTTACTTAGATAAACAATACATTATCTTATCAATGTGCCAAATAATTAAGTACCCATTGAATTATTAAATAAATCAACCTTTCCTTAGGTTCTCTTGTTATCTCCCTTGCCCTAATCCTTTTCATCAATCAATAGATATGGCACTCTCTTAGATAGCAATTGTCTCACCAGTTAAGGTTTGACATCAATGACAATACAACAATTGTTTCAATTGCAGTTTCCAACACTTACAAGGTCTATCCTGTGGGCAAGGGTTTCTTGATTCTAATTTATAATGGAGTGCCTTTGACACAATAGAATTGATGAGTGATATATGTTCATTATGTTGCTCACCATTACCTAATATACACAATTGAATTCATAAAAGCTAAGGTATGGGTGGTCATCCACATTAATACTTCCTATGACCATATTTATTGTCTTTCTTCTTATTAAATTTTACTTCTAGACCCCTCAACAAGAAATAACATGAACTAATTTATTCTACAAGATTGTTATTCAAAATAAGTCATTTTCAAGGTGTCCCAAAGATCTAGATGACTTAGTACAAAACTTATTATTCTCCAATCATCCAATTGACATTTTGATCAAACTCCCAAGGGAGAATATGGGAGAGTCTTCATCTTCTCATAAATTACTATAATTACAAACAATGGAAGGAGATAGCATCACTTGTGATACCACTTAAATTCAAATTAGTAAAAGGGTATAAATATTAGACAATTGGAAGGAAATGGTAGAGGATTTTCTATATTTAGTGAGTTCAGAGTTGATTCATCAAACATCAGAGGAAGTGCTAAATGAAGATTGATGCTCATTTGGTAAGAAATTTCAATTATCACAGGACCCCAAGATGTTACACACAATGGTCCAATGTGATGTAGTCAAGGATGGTGGATCCAATTAAGGATAGTCCAAACCTTGTAGCCAAAAATCAACACAGCGGAATACTCAACAACACAACAATAAAACAATTGTTTAACTCTGATTTTCATTAACATGCCTGACTGTAAGGCCTTTTGGGTTAGGGCCAATTACAATCAGAAACAATTCTGCAAGATCCAAACAAATCTAATACAATCTCAACTAGTTTAGCTCTGAAAAAAATCAGCAACTGATGGAAACCCTAAGGCAGATCTAAACTTGAGCTCGCAAGCCTCCAAGCAATATCCTTGTCTCCAAGTGTGCAAACCACTAGCTCTACAACTACAAACTATCAGATAACAATCTGATCTACAAGATCATGCAAGATCTTTTCCATAAATTCACCAACTCCAGCTTTTAGAACCTTAGATCTGATTCACTAAGTCTTCCAAGTCATGAACTTCTACTCTCCTGATGATCCCTAAACATCTACCCAAACATCCTATAAATACTAATCATTAGCCACAAATTGGCTGGATGAAACCATTAACTCCCCCCAACAATTATTAAATGCAATACAATTCAGCATCAAAATATCCTTACAAACATTTAATTCAACATGTTGGCCTATAACAACAGCTACCAACAATAAATACACCAAGTCAGCCCAACAAATCACACAGAACTCCAGTCGGTAAACCATAACTACTGAGCAATAGTGAAATAACCGAGCATGCCAGGCATCGCTGAGCACCAGTGTTGACCGAGCACCACAGACATCATCGAGTAACACTTTCACCAAGTGCTAGATATTACCGAGTTCCTTTAGCAACCGAGTTTCCTTCAATGAACCAGACCGTTGGTTAAGGCTGCAACCGAGTAACACCGGCCAAACATACACCTCCCATGCAAATTCACGAAGTACCCTAGAATGCCCCTGCATCAGACACCCCAGGTTCAAAAAGATATTCATATGTGAGAAGAACACCTTCCGGGATTCAACACATAAACCCTGAACTGGTTCTTCACATACAAGTCCTTCACCTATTTAGCTTGCATACTTTTCCACTTTATCTTTCTCTATCTCTTTAAGTCTTTTCTGGATGACACACAGGTCTGTTCTCCATACTGATCATTCATTTTCTCTGGATCCACCAACTCAACTCAGCTACCAATACTCGGGCTTCTCCTACCGAGTGTTGTATTGAGCAAAGGCATCAGGGAAAACTTCATGTCATCCTTCTCAATAGTAAACACATTTTTGACATAGTCATACATAGCTCTGCAATCATATTACCAAGGCCTACTGAGCAATATATCACAACTATTCATCTTCACAATGTCACATAACACAAGATCCTTATACTGGACAATCTGAACATCAATAAAGCATTGTTCTCTTACTTCTAGAGCATGAACATCTTGTAACCAGCCAATCCTATAGGGACAAGGATGCTTCATTCTATTCAACCCAAGTTTTTGAACCATGTCCTCAACAACAAGGCTATCAGTACTACCACTATCAACAATAACATCACAGAGTTTACCTCCAAACTTGCATCGGGTCCTAAACAAGTTAATCCTCTGACAAGGTTCATCCTTTGTACCGAGCAATGTTCACTGAAGTAGCAAGTTCTCAAATTCAGGTTCATTCTCATTCACCACAGCATTTCATTGATCACCAAGCTTCTTTTGTGTACACTCAAAAGAACGGTGTCCTTCCTCTCCACAGTTATAGCAAGTACCCTTAAAGATAACTCTACCTGTCTTCTTCTCTGGTCCCATAGGTTTATGTTCATCTTCTGCATCAGTCAATTTATCCTTCATTGAGTGGTCAATCTTTTCCTTCCCTCGAGGATTACTATGTTGTTTCCTCTTCAACTTATCTTCTGCCTTCAGAACATACTGATAAGCATCTTCAATAGAATCAATCTTCAGCATACCAAGCTCATCCTGAATATTGAATCTCAAACCATTCACATACCGAGCTACCTTTTCCTTACCAAGCTCTCGGTGTCCAGACTAAATAGTAAGTTTGTAGAACTCCTCGGTATAATCTTCAATGGACAAATCCTTTTGTTTCAGATTTTGCAACTTCTTAAACAAGTCAAGCTCATAGTCAGAAGCTATGAACTTAGCTTTCAACTTAGTCACCATCAACCTCCACTGATTGATCTTCATTTCACCTTCATCTTCTCTATCTCTTTGTAGTTCTTTCCACCAAAGAGCAGCATGTCCTTTCAACTTTGTCTGTGCTAATCTCACCCGAAGAGGATCTTCAATTTCTTCCAGCTCAAAGAAATATTCAAGTTCACCAATCCAATCAATCAAGTTCTCAGGCTTTAAAGTACCAGAGAAAGTAGAAACTTCCATTCGGTAACTGCTACTTAACCGAGCTCTAGATCTAGGCAACCGAGCAGTTCTATCTTCACCGGATCTATCCCTCTGGTCATCACCACTAGATCCAGCAGGTTCAAAATCTTCAGCAGCTTCCTCATAACTATCTTCAGTACCAACATTCTGAGGTACACTAGGAACAACTCTCATGATCTCGGTGACCATGTCATTCTTCATCAACTCCATCTCATATCTGAAATCTGATTTCACCTTCTCTATAATCCTAGATTCAATAGTATCACAGAGGTTAGAAATAACTCTAGGGTCCAATCTTCTCGAAGGCATCCTTAAAGATAATAGAAACCCTCTGCAACAAACCCTACACCGACCACCTTGTGGAAATCTCCAAGTTGTATGCAAGTCAGATCTCAACCTGCCACCTTGAACAAACAACTAGGGCAAGATCCATAAGTTCAGTGCTATGGATCTACAATCCAGATCATACAATCTCTTCACAAATAAGATTAGCCTTGCTAGGTCAACCTTCACTCCACAAGATCAACTCTCTCACTCTGATACCACCTGATGTAGTCAAGGATGGTGGATCCAATTAAGGACAGTCCAAACCTTGCAGCCAACAATCAACACAGTGGAATACTCAATAACACAACAACAAAATAATTATTTAACTCTAATTTTCATTAACATGCCTGACTATAAGGCCTTCCGGGTTAGGGCCAATTATAATGAGAAACAATTCTGTAAGATCCAAATAGATCCAATATAATCTCAACTAGTTCAGCTCTAAAAATAATCAGCAACTGATGGAAACCCTAAGGCAGATCTAAACTTGAGCTCGCAAGCCTCCAATCAATCTCCTTGTCTCCAAGTGTGGAAACCACTAGCTTTGCAACTAAAAACTATCAGATAACAATTAGATATGCAAGATCATGCAAGATCTTTTCCACAACTTCGCCAACTCCATATTTCAGAACCTCAGATTTGATTCGCTAAGTTCCAAGTCATGAACTTCTACTCCCCTGATGATCCCTAAACATCTACCCAAACATCCTATAAATACTGATCATTAGCCACAAGTCAGTTGGATGAAACCATTAACTCCCCCAACCAATTATTAAATGCAATACAAGTAGGCATCAAAATAGCCTTACAAAAATTTAATTCAACATGTTGGCCTGTAACAATAGCTACCAACAATAAATGCACCAAGTTGGCCCAACAAATCACACAAAAATCTAATCGATAAACCAGAACTACTGAGCAATAGTGAAATAACCGAGCATGCTAGGCATCACCAAGCACCAATGTCGATCGAGCACCACAGACATCACCGAGTAACACTTTCACCGAGTGCCAGAGATTACCGAGTTCCTTCAGCGACCGAGCTTCCTTCAATGACCGAGACCGTCAGTCAAGGCTGCAACCGAGTAACACTAGCCAAACATACACCTCCCATGTAGATTCACTGAGTACCTTAGAATGCCCTTGCATCACAATGGAAGGACGTGTAGAATATTTTGAGGTTGAGGCTCAACAAGATTCAAAATTTGATTACTCACAGTCATTATCATTATATCAGTCTCCTACTTTTTTGAGTCATGCCCAACCCTCACCCAAGAAAAGAGGAAGGAAATCTAAGATGGTTAAATTAAAAGAAGAGATTGATGTTATAATCCAAACCACTCTTGATGGGAAATTATCAATCAATAAAAGTTCAAGGAGGGCATTTTTATCTCATCAAGTGTTATGATATTTCTATCATGAAATGTCAGAGGAATCAATGCCTCTAACAAGAGGGCTTGGATTAAGCGTCAACATGATGCATATGGGGAAGATGTTATAATAACCAAAACTTCACAAGAAAATTTTGAAGCTACAATCATGAAATGGTCAAGATGGGAAACTACTCATGTTCTAGCTCTAGGAGCCTTAGGAGGGTTAATTACACTTTGGAATCCTAAGTCAACCTCTATGGAGTATATTAATTAGAGTAATAATTGGTAGGTGATAAAGGCACAAAGTCTTGATCTCAATTTTATATCGGTTAATGTATATGGGCCAACAACCACAAATAAAAAAGATAGATCATGGGATACTTTAACAACCTACATTCAACAGTTTGCAGATTAGAACTTAATACTAGGTGGGGATTTTAATGCAATTGTATCTTCACGAGAAAAGAAAGGAGGATATTTCCACCTTAGAAAATAATAGAGGACTTCTCCCATTTTATTTTAGATAATTCACTCCAGTATATTCCACCTTAGAAGGGCTATTATACTTGAACAAATAAGAGGAAAAATTTCTTATAGATAGAAGAATGGTTAGACAAATTTATAGTAACATACAATTGGGTTTTAGAGAATTAAATTCTACAACTAGACATTCTTCCACTTGTTTGTTTAGATCATTATGCCATTTCATTGCATATCTCAAAGAATAACTCTCTTTCTCTACACAAGCCATCATTTAAATTTGAGAGAAAGTGATTCATACATCCCCATTTTCTCCCTTTATTGTGTTAATGGTAGGTGAGTGCACCCTATCATAAAGGTACCAAAATGTATCAATTCTATAGAAAACTATAGCATGTCAAAAGAACAAATAAAAATATGGAATGTACAAGTATTTAAAAATATATTATCTCAAAAGGAACAAGTGGAAAAGAAACTTTCCGAGGTTCATGACCATATAATTCAACATGGCTTAGATGTAAACATTTATGAAAAACAAAAGCATCTTGAAGAAATGTGGGCAAAATTAAGTAAAAGAGAAGAAATATATTAGAGACAAAAGTCAAGAGAATTATGGTTAAGGGAGGGAGACCGTAACACAAAATACTTCCATGCTTCTGCTAAAACAAAAAGAGTAGCACAAACTATTTTCTCCATTCAAGATACCGATATAGGCACTCAATTAGAAAATGCTAGGGCAATTCAAGATGAAGGGGTAATTTTTTTTCAAAACGTTTCCAACCCCATCTACTCTAAATGCTACTCCACCAAACCAAGAAGAATAATAACTATTAGGATCCATACCAATCGGTATTAATCAGCAGGATAATAACAACTTAATGAGGCCTTTTAATTTGGAGGAATTAAGGAAAGTAGTTTTCCCCCTAGCCCTAAATAAAGCACCAAGTCCAGATGACTTCATTGCACTTTTTTTTATAAAAGTGTTGGGATGTTATAGGATTTGATTTGCTAGCAACACTCGAAGAATCCAAAATAAGTTGTTCTATCCTAAAGAGCTTTAATGTTACAAATATAGTAATTCTGCCAAAAGTAAGAGGACCAAAAATATTTGTAGACTTTAGGCCTATATCATTGTGCAATACGATATACAATATTTTCACCAAGGCTACAACATCTAATCCCAAAAATCATATCACCAAAACAAGGGGGATTTGTACTTGGTCGAGAAATATTTTCTAGTGCCCTATTTATTTTTGAGGTGCTTCATTCAATTCATGCTTCTCATTTATCATCCTTCATTATCAAACTTGATATGATGAAGGCTTATGATAAGGTGAATTGGAGTTTTCTTCTAAAAGTTTTACATAAATTTGGAATCTCTAAAAAATGGTTCAAATGGATAAAATCATGTTATTAGATGCATGTTTCTCAATCATTATCAATGGGATACCTTTAGGTTTCTTTTATGCTACTCAGAGAGTGAGAAAAGGGGATCCATCATCCCCTTTCCTCTTCATCATCATGGCCAATTCTCTTAGCAGAGGTATCAAACACAAAATTGAGTTAGGAATCTGGCAAGGTATCCACATCCCAATTACAAACATGTCTGTCACACACACATTATTTGCATATAATACTCTTTTATATGGAAAATCAAACCTAGCAGAAGCTAAACTGATAAAAAAAGTGCTGGTAACATACATGGCAGTTCTAGGGAGAGGATAAATGAGCAAAAATATAAGATATACATACTCAATACAAAGGAAGCTATTAGAAGAAAGATTATTCAAGTTTTGGGGTTTCAAGTAGATGAGCTACTAGGCACATATTTGGTTATACCTATCTTTATGGGGTCAAATAAGGTTTCTTACATGAATAAAGTAATTAAAAGGATCAAAGATAGAGTCTCATCTTGGAAAGCTAAATGGCTATCTCTATCAGGATACATACTTATAAAAATGGTACTTGCAATAATACCGAATTATTATATTGTTGTTCTTAAAGCTCCTAAATCTTTGATTCTACAGATTGAAAATATCATAAGGAATTTTCTTTGGAAAGGGAACATGCTAGATGCCAAAAAGATTCCATTAATATCATTAGATAATATGTCATTAGGGAAATTATTAGGAGGTGTGGGAATACACTATCTAACCAAGTGCAAGATGGCCTTTGGTGGAAAGCTAGTATGGAAAATGTATGCTAAACCTCATTCAACATGGTGTCAAATCACATAGGAGAAGTATTTAGACTCAAAAAATCCTATTCGAATCTTCACAATGTCCAATCCTTCTAAGGGATTTGCAATGTGGAATTTCATGATGTTCTGTAGGGAAGTAATCACTTTACATATCACATGGCAGGCAAGTACATAATGGGGAGGACATACATTTTTGGAATGACCACGAAGGTTTCACTTAGTGAACTTGAATAATCCCATGTGCATTCATGGCATACTAAAGAATCCCCCTATTTTTAAAAAATATTGCCTCAAAGTCCTTTTTTTATCACACCCCTCCAATACCCACCTAATGCCCACCACACCCATTTTCCTATATAAACCCCCACCCCCACCCCAAAAAAAACCCCCTCCCCCCTATTTAGGAAATATATTGCCCTCATTTTTTGCCCATTTTAAACCCCCCAATATGAATGCACGTGGTATGTTATTGCCCCTTCAGTGAATACCCTGTGGGAATGACTCATAAAATGGTCATCCCCCAATAAGGAATTTCCAAGATTTAGAATTAGCCATTCCAATTTTAACACAAATTTGGGGAAGCAGGTTAATAGAATATGTTTTTTGTATTGAGAGAATCTCAAGGAGAGTTAGTTGGAAGAATTTCTAAGATACTCCAATTGAGGACGAATAAAATAATTTACTAAATCACATTTTATCTCAAAGGCTTGTTTTCCTAACAAATAAATCTAATGAAGTCATATAGGATCCATCTAAGGATGGTAATTATTCAGTCAAATAGGGTTATAAGACTACTCAACACAAGGAAAATCAACAAAAAATACAAAGAACATACTCCTTTCTCTGGAACAGCATGATCATGCCAAAAGTAGGGAGCTTTGCTTGGCTAGCCCTTCGCAAGATAATTCGTACTAGTGATAGATTGGTCAAATTGCAAACTGGACAACCAATCAAATGTGTTCTATGTGAGGAAGAGTTTGAAAATATAGACCATTTATTTATCCAATGTCCTTTTGCTCAAGAATGTTGGCATTTTGCAATGATAAGACTTGGTTTAATGGCACCCCTACTAAATACAATATGGGAGTTGGTTCAATCCTGGATGGTACTATTTAAAACATCATTCTTTGCATACATTTAGAGGATAACCTCAGTAACTGTCATATGATCCATTTGGTGGGAGTATAGTAAATGAATCTTTAGTAAAGTGGTATCTCCAATTGGAAAGGTTTTAGATGTAATAGACAAATCAATTTCAAAGTTAGCTTATACATATGTTCAAAATTATAAGAATTGCAGCTCCTTATTCACCTCCTAGGATGATAGTATCATGAAGAACTGGAAATATATTTTCTTTCCTTTTAAAGGTAGTAACTACTCCCTTATAAGGTGAAGATAAAGAGAAGTCATATTAAATTAAATCCTCCATCCCTAGATTTTGTTAAGCTTAATTGTGATAGAGCTTCACGAGGTAACCCAAGAGTGTTAGGTGTTGGTATATGTATTCAAGATCAGTTGGGTGTCTTGAAAGAAGTAAAATCCATTGCACTTCCCCAAGTACAAACAATGTGGTAGAGTCTATAGCACTATTGCAAGGATTGATTCTTGTTAAAAAATTGGTTCTATCCAAGGTGCAGGTAGAAGGTGACTCCTTGTTTGTAATTAATGCTTGCAAAAGTAGGAAGTGTTACAACTGACATATTAAATATGATTTGCAATAGGTTTGGGAACTACTAGATTCACTTAAAGTATTTCATTTGTCACATACATTTAGAGAAGGGAATAAATTAGCCGACCAACTTGCTAATATGGGATGTGAAAAACAAGAAATTGACTCTATGGAAGGCGAATTTTACGTTGTTTCTTCTCTTAGAAAATATTGCAGCTCAAGAAAGGCACAAGTACCATAAGTTATGATATAATCATCAACAAATATGCCATCATATTTAGCAATACAAATATGGAAGGATGACGCCAACACAAATCTTCCCTCATTTGTAATCTCTGCAATCACATATATGAAAAATTGTGAATTATTAAGTGTTGCAAGTTTCACATAAAGTGTAAGATACAGATTTACTTCGCATTCTCTTATGCGAATGGAAAATTTTGGGCACTTCAAGAAAGTGTAAGATACAGATTTTATTGCTAACTTCGGTTTTCATGTCAAGTTTGGGACTCCAAAAAATGAGTGAATGTTGTACGATATAAAGTCGCATTCTCCTTGACAGACTAGTTTGGGATCCTCTATTTATGTAATGAGTCGTGAACCCACATCATCTGAAGAAGGAGAGATTAGGACTTTTGAAATAAAAATTAATTAAAGACATTTTGAAATGGTAAAACCTTTTTGTGCCAAAATAATTTAACACCTACATAACTTCTTGTAAAGTCTATATTGAATTGTTAATCATTATGACATTTTTTAGAAGATATGTGTAGCTTTACATCTAATAGTATTTTACAAGTGTGCACGATAGAAGGTCCACCTAGATGGGCAAGAGATTTTATTTCAAATATATTATGTGATAGAGTGTATGGACAAGTATTTTATGAGAAATCATGTTTGGATGAAATATGTGATAGTTAAGGTGGTAACATTTGAAACTTGTGTACACATGGACAATACATGATATGTATAATTAGAAAATAACAAATAAATTTTAGAAAATATGAGTCATCACATACACTCAAAAGAATGGTAAAAAGACAAAAAAAAAGTGTGAAAGAATGTATGAAAATATAGGTACATCAATGTATGTCTATTTTTTAGATAATATAATTTATGAGTGTACAAGACATACTCGTAGAGCTCAATGATTGTTGTTGTAATTAAAGTCATGGAAATACGCATTTTATCTTCATATGTTTCAATTATTGACATTGTAGAGAACCATACTATACAAACATATAATGAAGTTCAATCACACTACCACAAGTCTACATGGGTTGTTGTATTTGTGCATATAGAATTCATTCGTGCACCTAATAAACTAGAGGAAGATAGAAAGAAGAATTTCAATTTTTATATTGATAATGATTACACATATTCTATGAAGCTTGTACAAGGTTTCTTTAAGAAGTTTCATATATTTGAGAACTATATGAACATCACATCTGGTTAGCATATCATATGATTGAATATTTGTATATCGCAATTCAAAAAATAATGAGTTTTCCAATGGTTGTGTATGATACATATGATGAGTGGTGTTTATTATATATGAAACTTCTCTAAGGTTGGGCATGCAAAATGAAGAGCCTGATGGTGCATGAGAGCCTATTAAAAGAGTCATAACATGAAAAGATTTGAAGTATAAAAATAATGCAATGTTGATAGATGCAACATCTATTGATGAATGATACAACTCTACAATGTGTCTAAGTGATAAAGGTATGTCTACATTTCATAGATTCTTTTAGTTAGTAGAAGAATCTAACATTGAGAAGATCAAATGAGATCCATACTATAGAAGCTCAAATGCAGATTCACGAACTACTCATACAATGAAGATGGTGTCTTTTAGTTTTTCATATATAAATTTTAAATGGAATGAATGTAATTCAAAAGACTAGGTTGATGAATGGTGTGCTAAAAATTTAAGCCCAGCGAAAATGTATCAAATTTCAAGGCACTACAACTCACAAAGATGGAATCATCAATTGACTTTGATAATATTTCAAATCTAGCCCAACTAAGTAATAAATGTATCATTTTTTGTTTTTTTTTAATAATATTTCTATATCATTTATTGAATTAATCATTACTAGAAATGCACAATTCAATGTAGGACATGTTTATGTAATTATTGTAGATAAAAATAATGATAAAGAAATAGACTAATATTTGTGTCAATGTGTCGAGGCAAAAAAAAATAGGAGTAGCGATCATAGATAGAAAAGACTTTAAGTATCCTATAGGATCAATTATTGTTACTAGAATATGAATTGAAGACTTGTACAATATATTATTGAAGACTTTGACACACAAATAAAATCTTTATCAATTCTAATTTTATAGTGATATTAAATAGATATTTGAATAAGAACTTGTGAAAAGTTCACAAGTTTGACCAAAAAGTAATACTTACACCATGAAAAGTAAAGAAAATCATTGATAAAAGATATTTGAATAAGATCTTGTGAAAAGTTCACAAGTTTGACCAAAAAGTAATACTTACACCATGAAAAGCAAAGAAAATCATTGATAAAATATATAAAATTTATATTAATTTTTTAAGTTTAAATAATTGTTTGCATGAGTTGTGTTATTTATCATTAAGGGAAAAAATATATTTCCTAATAAGAAATAAAATAAATATCTAACAATAAAAGAATTTTAAAAATTAACATAAAATTATATTTATGTCTTTTGTTTGTCAATATATTCATTTATTCATGTGTTCATGTGTGAATATAATGGTTTAGATAGATATTCAAAAAATATATTCATATAAATATTTTAAAAGACACTTTTTAATATTAATCTAATTTAATTTAGAAAAATACATGCAATTATACAAATTTCAACTTTGATTGAATTATAAAAAATGTAAATGTTGAAATAATTTTTAATAATATATATTCTAAATAAATATAGATATCTTAAAAATATGTCTTGACATGTTTATCTATTTATAGACACTTAAAAACTTTATTTGTTGAAGTTTTTAATTTTATTTTAGATATATGAATATAAGATACTATATAAATATTTTATGTATAATCTTATATAAAATAGTTATAATTAAATTATACTTTTTTCATGATCTATAGAATTAAATAATAAGTGATTTGATAAAAATTATTTAATGCTTACATTACATCATAATAATGCATCATTCAAAATAATCTAAAATGTTGATGTGAAGTTTTGCCATAGAAATGTTATCCAAAGACTTGTTATTTTTATTTTAATTATAAAAAAATAATGTAAGTAGAATTTAATTGACATAAGTTTTTAAAAAATATTATAAATGTTGTAGTTGCTCTTTTTTTATTTTTAAAGTCTAAAGATAAGAATAACAATAAAAAACAAAGAAGAACCAACAAGCTCTACATAAATACATATTTAAAGTAACCCTTCAAATTAAAATATCACATTTTGCAACCTTATTCATTAGAATTAGAAAGAGAGGTTAAATACACTCAAAATTTTGATTTTAGACTTTTTCATGTAAAAGAATATTACAGGTCATGAAGTTCTCTAGGTGGCTACTCACTAGAAACATTCAAGAGGTAAGAGGGTGGAGGTATGGAGGATTGGGACCTAGGGAAGCCTCGAAATTGACAAATAGGTGGAGGTCCATTCAAATTTTTCATTAAAGAATCTTTATTGTAGTACAAATCTATTCTTTTATTGGTATACAAAACACTTTCAAATAACACCTATCCAAATTTGTCATCCAACTTGTTGTACCTCTCAATGATGAATGAATGAGAGATGTTTAATAGCATCCACGGGGTAAAGTTGTCATGCCCCTATTAGCTTCAGATTTCATCTTTTATTTCATGCCTTGATTAGGATGTTATTTTTTGTTTTATATACTCTAGTACTATTAGAATTTAAGATTTATTTCTGAGATCTCTGTTTGTTTACAGTACTATCTGTTGAATTCTATGTAGTTTTAAGTACATTGGAAACATGAACTGACTATATTGTGACTTCGTTAATTCTAGTTCTGGTTCATAGTTGGTATGTAAATCTGATGAACAGAGTTAGTGTTAGATGATGGTAATCTGCTTTAACCATTGGTATCTTTATACACATAAAAAGACTAGTTTATGTTGTTTATATTCGTAATTCTGATTTACACTTGAATTGAGATTAATTAATGTTTTAGGAAAATCCTGATCATGCTGAGTTTGTATTAACAGCGTTTATAAAGGTAGAAATTAATTTTAATTTACTGGTGAAAACTCATTCTTTTTATCGAATTAGAAATGCTTCAATATATGTTAGTTGTTAGTATGTTTAATTAAATTATTTTATTAGTGATAAATAAAAAACAAAATTAAATAGGTTAGTTTCTATTTATCTATGTGTTAGTATTGGTTAGATATATGTTAGTATACCCTAATATTCTTGTTAAATGGCATTGATAATGATAAGTGTTAGTAATCTTAATCTTTTATTTTCGAAATGTTAACATGTTAGTGGAGATGGTTAGTAATTGCATTGGTCTGTAATTAAGAGTTTAAATTATCAAAAGGTGGTAAGTATGTTTTGCTAAGCCCTTAAGTTCGATGGCATTTTGTTTGCTTGCCACGGCATTATGTTGTGAAGTTCGAAAAGGAGTGGGAAGTAATTGCAGTTGCAGTCATTGGAATTGATGAAGTACTTCTTTCGACATATGGCATGTTTCAAATTGTGGCTTGGGGTTTGGGGATAAGCTCAAAATTAATGAGCTATTGTTTCAGTTTAAGTTTCATTACTGAACCGCTATTCTCTGTTAGTGGGAATTTTGGTTACCAGTTTCATTCGCAAAACACTGCGAACATTCTGGGTTGATTATGGTGATGGAGTCTTTATGCTCTTCGCCGTTCGTTAAGATGGAAGGGGATTGTGAATCATTCTCACGGAAATCTGGTATCACGGTTGTGCAGCGTTGTTTGAAGGGTTTTGGTTTTCGACTCAAAGTCTCTGGCATCTTGTTTCTTGATTTTCAGTCTTCTTTGAAGAGGTAGGGAGCTTTTCTAAACCTTACTCTTTCTGTGCTGTGTAAATTTATGATATAAGGTTTGACGTAGGTTGTCTTTATGTTTCGGCATTCTGCATTGTAATGATGGGTGTCGATTTGTCTTTGTTCTGTTTAAACGGCTTATTTATTTTGTTAAAGATTAATTAAGTTGTGGTGAAAACCCCATTGCTATGAACTTATGGTTAAGGGTTTTTCCGAACTGGTAGCTGTGCTTGTTATGCATTTATCGTGTTTTGGTTTTTACCATCCTTAGGGAAATGCTGGAATGCGACTATGTAAATTGGAGCCGCGGGTTGTTATTATGTTATTATGTGACAATTGTTCATGTCATCGTGAGTGCGTCATTTTGGACTGTTAGAAAGTTTGGGTTCTTTAGCATGAGAATGTAATGTGTTTTATACAAGGTTTCTGTAACTTTCGTTGTATTGGTGATTTTCGGGTAGCATTTTGGGAATGTGACTGTGTAATTTCTCTGCATACTATTATTTACCTTACCGTGTTCAGGTGTGACAAACTTGTGTTCTAGGTTTATAAACCATGGCGTAGAAATTTGGTATCAAATTAGGAAATGGGTGTCAAGTTTTATTTTTTGTGTATCAGTGTTTATTTTCTATAACTTTTGTTCCTCGGTTTCGAGTACTGTGGGATTATGTGGTATTAAGTTTAGGAGAAGGTCATGGTTTTGAGATTATGCTCCTCATAGGGCATGCAGAGGTAATCTTTGAGAGTGTTCGAGTGCCTATCAGCAATGTTATTCTAGGAGAAGTGATTCCCAGTATGGTTGGGTCGAGCATTGGAGAAATTACTGGTTTTGGTAAATATATATATATAGTTTGATTTCTGTTAAGATTGTCGAATGAGAAATCTTATCGGTCGTGAGGGTTTTGTGTGAGTGTGAAGTAAGGTTCAGTGATGTAATTGTCGTATGTCCTTATTCCATGTTCATTATAAATGTAAAGCTTAATTTGAGTGTCTGATTATGTCGATTCTGTGGTGTTTTTGTGTTATTTTGGTAAGTCAGCATTATTGCAAGTTTTATTATTTTAGTTTTAATATGATCTTGCTTTAAGATGAGTGTGTGAATTAAGAATAGGTCAATGCTATCGGAAGATGAGAAAGTTTTAAGTGGATAATTAAAGGTTGTTATGGTCTCAGCTATTAGTTATCAATTGTGTTATTTTTTTTTAGAATGGTAGTGTGTATGTAGAATACATTTCGACAGTAGGCTATGATCATTATGAGGTTTTAAAAAAATCTGATAGATAATATTGGTCTTTTCGAATAGATGTCAGTTGTTATGAAACAATCATTGTGTTGTGTATTGTCTCATGACTATAATAAAGAATAAGATACCGTTTTATCTAGAATATGTTGATTGGTAGTAGAAAACTGATGTCAGATAACTTATTTCTAAATTATGTATTATTTCTATTTTTGTATGAATAGTCATTCGATGAAACATTTTCAAGAGTAAGAACAAATTGTTATATGTTTTATGCAGTCTGAGATGTTATAAGCACATTTATATGGTTGTATGCATGGTGAATTACATATGTGTATATACGTGCCGTGATATATATCAGTATGTACGTCATCATGTACATATAAGTATGTGCTTACTTAAATAACAGTGCAGAATGTAAAGTAATCTTATCATATACTGTTATGGAAACAAAACTGTAAACTTATTTGATTGAATCAATTGTATTATGTTTCTTATTTTCGAGAAATTATGTTTTGAATTTATGAATATAGTTTTTATTGCGTAGTTCATTTCATTATGTTGCTATAAGAGGATTGGTTGTATCAATGTATGAATGTTTTCAAATGGAATTTTGAGGATGGTTTTGAATCAGTCATGTATGGATTGATTGAAACATGATTCTTATATTGGTATTCTGATTATGGATTCAATATGATATTGATGAAATGGGAACTACTGTTATATGAGTTAGAACTCTGAAGTTTTTTTTTTTATTCAATTGCAGTTAGATCATGTGATTGTAGATTATGCAAGTGTGATCCTTTAGATTGGGTGGCTGTCATGAATCGAGTAACTTGTGGTGATAGAATTATTTTGTCAGATGCCCTTCGACATTAGTCTAGATCCTTATGGGAAAGTTTATGACAGTTGATTAATCAAGTGATAACATTTAAAAATTTATGGGTTGGATTTCAATTTAAAAAGACTAAAATTTTATGGTTTCACCTGGCATATAGGATTGCTACGAGATGTAGAATTCTTATGTTGACACCCATGTACTACTAGATCATTACCTTGTCATATTCTATGCGAGTTTATTTCTGTTTTAGAAAGAGATCAGTACTTGCTATTGTTTGTGAAAGCATATTAGAATGTTGTATGGTTATTTGCTGTAATAATTGATGATTTTATGGATGTCTTGCAGTATGTCTAAAATTTGTCTTGCAGATATGCGGAGGATATTTATATACTTTGACTATGTGTCTGAGCCCTATTTATTTGTGGTGTTGTGTTCTTATTTGTTATTTCAGGAACCTAGATGGATAAAATTATGAATCTGGGTCAGTGGTTGCCAGCTGTTAAAATCTATGGAAAATAGATTGTGGCAATACTGTTGGTTATTAGGGCAGTTTATAGATCATATAGGAAAACTTAAGCAGAAATTCTGCACTTGTATGTGAAGCATTTCAGTAAAGAAAACTGATATCACTCTATTGTAAACAGAATTTTTATATGGACGACTTTGCAATTCAGTTTGTAAACTTTTATGTTTCAGTTTTGTGGAAGTTAAATTTAAAAAAAAAAAAATTTCTCTATGTGGATGTATGTTATTTGATTGGTTTTATTTGGTTTCATCACCTAGTTTTGGGTGGTGTTACATTTGGTATCAGAGCCAAGGTTATCAACACTTAAGGCTCGTGGGTTTTTGTAGGGGTTTTTATCATAGTGCTTTCCTTGATGATTAAGTGATCTTTTCTTAGGAATTTATCATGCCTCCAGTCACTCGAGGAGCTCAGGGAGGTGGTGCCCCATTCGATGCCGGTTTAGGCAGAGGTAGGGGTGGAAGATGTGGCCATGGACGTGGCCGCGGTAGAGGTGGAGGTCGCCAGGGAATGCCTGATGAAGGTAATGATGAACCACAAATTGGTTTGGATCAGGGAGGTCAAGAGGCACCTCAAGCTGAGATTCTTCAATGGATCCTTGATAGATTGGATAATATTGAAGCTAGGAACAATGTTCCAGTTGGAGGAGTTGGTGCACCAGTTGTACCTATTCCAAATGTTAATTTTGTTGTAGCAGAGGATCCTGCTGTAAGGGCTCAGTTGAAAGATCTCTCTAAGATCAAAGGACCATATTTTAATGGTACAGAAGGAGGTACTGAGGCCGAAGCATGGCTTTTAAACATCGAAAGATGTTTTATACTTCATGAGTACCATAGTAATGTTAAGGTGCGTTGGACCGCTATGCAGTTAAGGTCTTTTGCTTCCATATGGTGGAATATGGAATTGGAACAACTCGGTATTCCTATCTCTCAGGTTACATGGGAATTATTTCTGGAAAGGTTTCGGGAGAGGTTCATGTCCGATTATTGGCAACAAACCAAATCCGAGGAATTCTTCAGTATTAATCAAGGTAACTCCACAGTGGAAATGTATGAGAGAAGATTCTTCCAGTTGAAGAAATATTCTGGATGGGTGGAGAATGATAAGCCTTTGGTACAAAATTTTATTAGGGGTCTGAACCCTAGGATTGGGGAGGAAGTGAGAACTTTCAAACCCAAGACAGTGAAAGAAGCGGCTGATCAAGCTAAACTTGCAGAGATGAAGACAGGATTTTCAGTTAAGAGCTCAGGAAATCCTCCTATTCAGAATAGTGGGAAGAATTCGAGACCTTATCAGGGAAATTTCAAGGCAGCTACCAGTGGACCTACTGGTAATGTTCAAAAGAGGAAGTTTGATAACTTTTCAAAATCAAACAAAAGTTTCAAGGTTCTTGAGCAACCGAAGTCTCAGAAACCAGCTCAGAGTGTACAATAGAGTTTTGTTTCTCCTCCAGCGAACTCAACTTAGGACAAAAGTTCTAAGAGAGGAGCAGAATGCTGGCAATGTGGTCAGTTGGGACACTTACAGTGGAATTGTCCTCTTCGAGGCAATAACCAGGGCAGGTCCAAGGGTACAGGTTCTGAGGCTACTGTTGGTGATTCGGGAAGGAACCATCGTATCTTTGCCACTGTTGATCAGAAAAAAGCAGGTCATCAGAACACTGTGATTGAAGCTAGAGGTAATTACCAAGGTAAAAAGATTTCTGTCTTGTTTGACTCCGGTGCTACAGACTCTTTTATTTCTTCCAATTTGGTTAAGCAATGTGGAATTTCTATGAATAAAGCTGAATTGGCATGGCAAGTTGAGTTAGCATCAGGGTCTAAGGTAGAATTGGGATTGATAGCTTTTGATTGTAAGATTCAATTTAAGGCTTTCACTACTTCAGTCAACCTTAGGGTGATTCCTCTAGGATCATATGATATCATTTTGGGAATGGATTGGTTAGTTCATCACCAAGCTATCATTGATTGTAAAGAAAAGATTATTAATTGTATCGATGATAGTGGAATGGCCAAGTCTATTGCAGGTATCAAGAGGCCTATTTCGGTCAGGACTATTTCCGCCAAGCAACTTCAGAGATGTTTGCGTAAGGGATGTCTCATGTATGCTATTTCTATCAATGACTTCGATGATCCTGTTGCTTTAAACACCAGTTTAGATCATCCAGTGTTGAAAGAGTTTTCAGATGTCTTCATTTCAGAGATTCCAGGATTACCACCTATTAGAGAAGTTGATTTTAGAATCGATCTCTTGCCAGGAACTGAACCTATATCTAAAACTCCCTATCGTATGACTGCTCAAGAGTTGGTGGAACTTAGGGTGCAACTTGAGGAACTGCTTGAGAAAGGGCTTATTAGGCCTAGTGTTTCTCCTTGGGGAGCACCTGTGATCTTCGTCAAGAAGAAGGATGGATCTTTGAGGCTTTGTATCGACTATAGACAACTGAACAAAGTCACCATCAAAAACAGATATCCTTTGCCTCGCATTGATGATTTGTTTGACCAAGTGAAGGGTGCCAAGATATTTTCCAAGATTGATCTCAAATCTGGATACCATCAATTGAGGATTCGAGAAGCTGATATTCACAAAATATCTTTCCGCACGAGATATGGGCATTATGAATTCACGGTGGTACCATTTGGTTTGACTAATGCACCATCAGTTTTCATGAGTCTTATGCAAGGGGTTTTCAGAGCGTTTTTGGATAAGTTTGTGGTAGTATTCCTTGATGATATTTTAGTGTATTCTAACTCCATGGCAGAGCATGAGCAGCATCTAAGACAAGTCTTAGAGTGTCTTCGCAAGAACAAGCTATATGCTAATCCTGAAAAATGTGAATTTTTCAAAAGTGAGATCAGTTATCTAGGTCACATTATTGCGGGAGATGGTATTGCTGTGGATCCAGCTAAGATCAGGGCTATTGTAGAATGGCCAACTCCTTCCAATGTTTCAGAGGTGCGAAGTTTCATGGGACTGGCTAGCTACTATAGGAGATTTGTGGCTAATTTTTCAAAAATAGCACACCCCATTACGTCTCTCCAGAGGAAGGATAAGAAATTTTTCTGGTCAGAACAGTGTGAAAAGGCATTTCAACACCTTAAGGAATGGTTGACCAGTGCACCGATACTAGCAGTACCCGATCCTTCTAAGGAATTTATTGTTTGTACCGATGCTTCTTTGGAAGGATTAGGAGCTATTTTGATGCAGGATGGCAGGGTCATAGCATATGAGTCTAGGAAATTGAAGGATCATGAGATAAATTATCCGACTCATGACTTGGAGCTTGCTGCGGTTATGCATGCTTTGACTAAATGGCGGCATTTTCTCTTAGGTCAACATTTTGAGTTGCATACCGATCATAGAAGTCTACAGTATTTATTCACACAGCCCAATCTTAATGCACGACAGCGCAGATGGATGGAGTTTTTATGTGAATATGACTTCGAGATGAAGTATGTCTAGGGTAAAGAAAACAAAGTAGCGGATGCTCTTAGCAGAAGACGTCATGAAATCGCTTCTTTGGTTCTTTTTGTTGACTTAAAAGATAGGATACTCCAGAGTTTGGTTGCAGATCCCTGGTACTTGGATGTTAAAGCAGTGCTAGATAGTGGTAGTGTTTTGGAAGGCAGATTTGAAGGTTACTTGTTTGACTTGGATGGACTGCTGATTTATCGAGGTAGCGTCTATGTGCCAGAAGTTGGGGAACTTCGGAACCTAGTTATGATTGAAGCTCATAAAGCACCTTATTCTGCACATACTGGTGTGAAGAAAATGCATGCTGATCTTAGGCAGCATTATTATTGGCCAGGTATGAAGAGGGATATTGCTGATTTTGTAGCTAGGTGCTTGGAGTGTCAGAGAGTTAAAGCTGAGCATCAGCATCTAGCTGGTCTACTGTAGTCTCACAGCATACCTGAATGGAAATGGGATACCATATCCATTGATTTTGTAGTAGGATTACCACTTTCGACCAGGCGTCATGATGCAATTATGGTTGTTGTAGATCGATTAACCAAGGTTGCCCATTTTATTCCTGTCAGATCCACCTATAATGCAACATCTGTAGCACGGATTTATATGGAATAGATTGTCAAGTTGCATGGGTTACCTAAAAAGATCATTTCTGATAGAGATCCAGTTTTTACTTCTTCATTATGGAGGTCTCTTCAGCGTGAATTAGGTACTCAGTTGAACTTTAGTTCAGCATATCACCCTGAAACAGATGGACAAACCGAGCGTGTCAATCAGATTTTGGAGGACATGCTTAGAATGTATGTGATGGATAGGCAAAATAAATGGGAGGAATTTTTGCACCTGGTTGAATTTGCTTACAACAATGGGTATCACAGTTCCATAGGTATGGCACCTTTTCAGGCATTGTATGGTAGACCCTGTAGGACACCTTTGAGCTGGGATAATCTGGAAGATAGAATTCTTCTAGGGCCCGAGATGCTTCAGGATTTGGAACAGCAAGTTAAACGCGTCAGGGAACATCTTTCTACCGCTCAGGACAGACAGAAGAAGTGCGCAGATCTGCATAGAATTGAACGTCATTTTGAGGTTGGGGATAAGGTTTTTCTTCGAGTTAGACCTCAGAAAAGCCCTATTAGGTACGGTAAAGGATCCAAATTGTCTCCTAGGTTTGTGGGACCATTTGAGATTTTGGAACGCGTGGGTCCAGTTGCTTACAGACTTGCTTTGCCTCCCAGCCTTTCACGTATTCATGATGTTTTCCATGTATCTGTGTTGAGAAAGTATATTCTTGACATTGCTCACGTTCTGAATTGGAACAATATACAGGTGGTAGATGGTCAATTGATGCTGGAACCAGTGCAGATAATCCAGCAAAGAGAGCTAAATCTCAGAGGACGCAGAATAGAGCAGGTAAAAGTGTTATGGGATCTTGATGATGAATCATCTGCAACCTGGGAAGATGCAGGAGCTATGAAGATATCTCATCCCATTTATTTTCAGGCTTCCAGGAGTAAGCCTAGACTGGTGGGGGAGGGTGTCATGCCCCTATTAGCTTCAGATTTCATCTTTTATTTCATGCCTTGATTAGGATGTTATTTTCTGTTTTATATACTCTAGTACTGTTAGAATTTAAGATTTATTTCTGAGATCTCAGTTTGTTTACAGTACTATCTGTTGAATTCTATGTAGTTTTAAGTACATTGGAAACATGAACTGACTATATTGTGACTTCGTTAATTCTAATTCTGGTTCATAGTTGGTATGTAAATCTGATGAACAGAGTTAGTGTTAGATGATGGTAATCTGCTTTAACCATTGGTATATTTATACACATAAAAAGACTAGTTTATGTTGTTTATATTCGTAATTCTGATTTACACTTGAATTGAGATTAATTAATGTTTTAGGAAAATCCTGATCATGCTGAGTTTGTATTAACAGCGTTTATAAAGGTAGAAATTAATTTTAATTTACTGGTTAAAACTCGTTCTTTTTATCGAATTAGAAATGCTTCGATATATGTTAGTTGTTAGTATGTTTAATTAAATTATTTTATTAGTGATAAATAAAAAACAAAATTAAATAGGTTAGTTTCTATTTATCTATGTGTTAGTATTGGTTAGATATATGTTAGTACACCCTAATATTCTTGTTAAATGGCATTGATAATGATAAGTGTTAGTAATCTTAATCTTTTATTTTCGAAATGTTAACATGTTAGTGGAGATGGTTAGTAATTGCATTGGTCTGTAATTAAGAGTTTAAATTATCAAAAGGTGGTAAGTATGTTTTGCTAAGCCCTTAAGTTCGATGGCATTTTGTTTGCTTGCCACGGCATTATGTTGTGAAGTTCGAAAAGGAGTGGGAAGTAATTGCAGTTGCAGTCGTTGGAATTGATGAAGTACTTCTTTCGACATATGGCATGTTTCGAATTGTGGCTTGGGGTTTGGGGATAAGCTCAAAATTAATGAGCTATTGTTTCAGTTTGAGTTTCATTACTGAACTGCTATTCTCTGTTAGTGGGAATTTTGGTTACCAGTTTCATTCGCAAAACACTGCGAACATTCTGAGTTGATTATGGCGATGGAGTCTTTATGCTCTTCGCCGTTTGTTAAGATGGAAGGGGATTGTGAATCATTCTCACGGTAATCTGGTATCACGGCTGTGCAGCGTTGTTTGAAGGGTTTTGGTTTTCGACTCAAAGTCTCTGGCATCTTGTTTCTCGATTTTCAGTCTTCTTTGAAGAGGTAGGTGGCTTTTCTAAACCTTACTCTTTCTCTGCTGTGTAAATTTATGATATAAGGTTTGACGTAGGTTGTCTTTATGTTTCGGCATTCTGCATTGTAATGATGGGTGTCGATTTGTCTTTGTTCTGTTTAAACGGCTTATTTATTTTGTTAAAGATTAATTAAGTTGTGGTGAAAACCCCATTGCTATGAACTTATGGTTAAGGGTTTTTCCGAACTGGTAGCTGTGCTTGTTATGCATTTATCGTGTTCTGGTTTTTACCATCCTTATGGAAATGCTGGAATGCGACTATGTAAATTGGAGCCACGGGTTGTTATTATGTTATTATGTGACAATTGTTCATGTCATCGTGAGTGCATCATTTTGGACTGTTAGAAAGTTTGGGTTCTTTAGCATGAGAATGTAATGTGTTTTATACAAGGTTTCTGTAACTTTCGTTGTATTGGTGATTTTCGGGTAGCATTTTGGGAATGTGACTGTGTAATTTCTCTGCATACTATTATTTACCTTACCGTGTTCAGGTGTGACAAACTTGTGTTCTGGGTTTATAAACCATGGCCTAGAAATTTGGTATCAAATTAGGAAATGGGTGTCGAGTTTTATTTTTTGTGTATCAGTGTTTATTTTCTATAACTTTTGTTCCTCGGTTTCGAGTACTGTGGGATTATGTGGTATTAAGTTTAGGAGAAGGTCGTGGTTTTGAGATTATGCTCCTCATAGGGCATGTAGAGGTAATCTTTGAAAGTGTTCGAGTGCCTATCAGCAATGTTATTCTAGGAGAAGTGATTCCCAGTATGGTTGGGTCGAGCATTGGAGAAATTACTGGTTTTGGTAAATATATATATATAGTTTGATTTCTGTTAAGATTGTCGAATGAGAAATCTTATCGGTCGTGAGGGTTTTGTGTGAGTGTGAAGTAAGGTTCAGTGATGTAATTGTCGTATGTCCTTATTACATGTTCATTATAAATGTAAAGCTTAATTTGAGTGTCTGATTATGTCGATTCTGTGGTGTTTTTGTGTTATTTTGGTAAGTCAGCATTATTGCAAGTTTTATTATTTAGTTTTAATATGATCTTGCTTTAAGATGAGTGTGTGAATTAAGAATAGGTCAATGCTGTCGGAAGATGAGAAAGTTTTAAGTGGATACTTAAAGGCTGTTATGGTCTCAGCTATTAGTTATCAATTGTGTTATTTTTTTTTAGAATGGTAGTGTGTATGTAGAATACATTTCGACAGTAGGCTGTGATCATTATGAGGTTTTAAAAAAATCTGATAGATAATATTGGTCTTTTCGAATAGATGTCAGTTGTTATGAAACAGTCATTGTGTTGTGTATTGTCTCATGACTATAATAAAGAATAAGATACCGTTTTATCTAGAATATGTTGATTGGTAGTAGAAAACTGATGTCAGATAACTTATTTCTAAATTATGTATTATTTCTATTTTTGTATGAATAGTCATTCGATGAAACATTTTCAAGAGTAAGAACAAATTGTTATATGTTTTATGCAGTCTGAAATGTTATAAGCACGTTTATATGGTTGTATGCATGGTGAATTACATATGTGTATATACGTGCCGTGATATATATCGGTATGTACGTCATCATGTACATATAAGTATGTGCTTACTTAAATAACAGTGCAGAATGTAAAGTAATCTTATCATATACTGTTATGGAAACAAAACTGTAAACTTATTTGATTGAATCAATTGTATTATGTTTCTTATTTTCGAGAAATTATGTTTTGAATTTATGAATATAGTTTTTATTGCGTAGTTCATTTCATTATGTTGCTATAAGAGGATTGGTTGTATCAATGTATGAATGTTTTCAAATGGAATTTTGAGGATGGTTTTGAATCAGTCATGTATGGATTGATTGAAACATGATTCTTATATTGGTATTCTGATTATGGATTCAATATGATATTGATGAAATGGGAATAACTGTTATATGAGTTAGAATTCTGAAGTTTTTTTTTTTATTCAATTGCAGTTAGATCATGTGATTGTAGATTATGCAAGTGTGATCCTTTAGATTGGGTGGCTGTCATGAATCGAGTAACTTGTGGTGATAGAATTATTTTGTCAGATGCCCTTCGACATTAGTCTAGATCCTTATGGGAAAGTTTATGACAGTTGATTAATCAAGTGATAACATTTAAAAATTTATGGGTTGAGTTTCAATTTAAAAAGACTAAAATTTTATGGTTTCACCTGGCATATAGGATTGCTACGAGATGTAGAATTCTTATATTGACACCCATGTACTACTAGATCATTACCTTGTCATATTCTATGCGAGTTTATTTCTGTTTTAGAAAGAGATCAGTACTTGCTATTGTTTGTGAAAGCATATTAGAATGTTGTATGGTTATTTTTTGTAATAATTGATGATTTTATGGATGTCTTGCAGTATGTCTAAAATTTGTCTTGTAGATATGCGGAGGATATTTATATACTTTGACTATGTGTCTGAGCCCTATTTATTTGTGGTGTTGTGTTCTTATTTGTTATTTCAGGAACCTAGATGGATAAAACTATGAATCTGGGTCAGTGGTTGGCAGCTATTAAAATCTATGGAAAACAGATTGTGGCAATACTATTGGTTATTAGGGCAGTTTATAGATCATATAGGAAAACTTAAGCAGAAATTCTGCACTTGTATGTGAAGCATTTCAGTAAAGAAAACTGATATCACTCTATTGTAAACAGAATTTTTATATGGACGACTTTGCAATTCAGTTTGTAAACTTTTATGTTTCAGTTTTGTGGAAGTTAAATTAAAAAAAATTAAAATTTCTCTATGTGGATGTATGTTATTTGATTGGTTTTATTTGGTTTCATCACCTAGTTTTGGGTGGTGTTACAAAAGCAACCAACATGACCTAAGTGCATCACACCAAAGCATTTTAAGTTTGTAATATCCTCTCTCTAAACAACATGATTAAATTATTAGTCTTTGAGGTGTTTTTACAACTCATACAAATGTTGATGTATGCTTTGTCTTCAAACAAGATGCTTAAATTAATAGTTTTCACGGTGTTTTCATAACAACTACAAATGTTGAGGTATGCTTTCTCTCTTCAAACAAGATGCTAATTTTTTTAATTTTCAAGATGTTTCCATAACAACTACAAATGTTAATGTATGATTTGCCTCTTCAAACAAGATGCTTAAATGATCATTTTTCAACTTGCGTTTTTGTACCTCACACAAATGTTGGTGTATGCTTTGTCTCCTCAAACACGATGCTTAGATTATTAGACTTCAAGTTGTTTTCATAACAACAACAAATGTTGATGTATGCTTTGCCTCTTCAAACAAGATGCTTAAATTATCAGATTTCAAGGTGTTTTTTTAATATGTACAAATGTTAATATATGCTTTGTCTCTTCAAACAAGATGCTAATTTTTTTAATTTTCAATGTGTTTTTCTTAACAACTATGAATGTAAATGTATGATTTCCCTCTTCAAACAAGATGCTTAAATTATCAATTTTCAAGGTGTTTTTGTAATTTTTACAAATGTTGGTGTATGCTTTGTCTCTTCAAACAATATCCTTAAATTATCAGATTTCAAGGTGTTTTCATAACAGCTATAAATGTTGATGTATGCTTTGCCTCTTCAAACAAGATGCTTAAATTATTAGTTTTCAAGTCATTTTCATAACATGTGCAAAGGTCGTATATGATTCGCCTCTTCAAACAAGATGGCTTTAGTTATCATTGTTCAAGGTCTTTTTATAATTGGTCCTGATGTTGATCTATTCCTCACCTCTTCAAACAAGACACTTAAATTGTCAATTTTCAAAATATCCTCATAACACAATTGGATATCCAATGTAGGTTAAACACCCTATGACTACGAATATGCTAATGACATCATATTTCCAAATCTATTGTATTGATCATTTGTTGTTTCCCATTTCAATTATGTATAAATTTTTGTATCAACATTTGAATCACACTTTATAATGGGAAACCGAATGGAGAATGACCTGTAAAAAAGTACATTGATTCAAGATCCCTACTAGGTGGGGGGGGGAAAACTTTCCACAAGCGTGCTTTGGTAGGGACCCACAGCAGATATATGATATGGGCATGATGGAGTGGGTCCCGAGGAGGCTGTCATACATGATGGGGACAGCAGCGATGCAAAGCCAACATGGCCCCGCGAGCCATGCCCTTGCACGTGGCTGCCACATAATTCCACCACTCATTTTAACGTTTGCCAACCAAAAAAAATCCATTAATTGCCCTGTAATCAGGACACGTGTCGGCAGGGGCCTTCCAGGAAAGTGACTTAACCCCTCGGCTCCGGCAGAGCCCAACCCTGGTTGTGTGGCAAAGGTACCCCCAGTCACTGAGGATAGGGTGATGGGTACATAAGGAAGGGTACCTGCGAAGTTCATAGAATCGGTGAGCTGAGTTCGTTGTA
The DNA here is from genome assembly GCA_027943335.1 of Chamaecyparis obtusa. Lineage (NCBI taxonomy): Eukaryota > Viridiplantae > Streptophyta > Pinopsida > Cupressales > Cupressaceae > Chamaecyparis > Chamaecyparis obtusa. Next base: position 55,202 of record BSBK01014230.1, read on the forward strand.
CTGTGAGGGTACGAATCTCTGGTAACTTATATTTTTTTGTTTTTGGGTCTGTTTTCTTCCTTGAATTCTATCAGTAGTCATGGCGGAAATGATGAATTTTGGGTAGGGCTGCTTTTAGGGTTGGGAATTTGTCCACCATGTTGCTTCGTAGTTCATCTACTTCTGTATTGGATTCCCTTTTTGGGGGTCAGGTGGAATCAGAAGCGAAGAATTCTTCCGTTAGAAAATGCAGAACTGTGCAGGTTTCGCCAGGGAGGCACCAGATTCATGTTACAGATGATGGGAATGTAGGGCCGGGTAGAAGGGTAGAGTCTAAATTTAAGAGGGCGGTGTCTGAGACGGATTTAGGGCAATCCAAGTCGGTTTCCCCCTCCCCAAGTAGACGATGGTCAAGGAGTAGGTCCAGTAGTTTTGGATCCTCAGTTGAGGCAGAAGCAAGATTTGATGATGCTCTCTGGTATACCAGATTAGATGTGTCTCCTGAAGAGGAAGAGTATGAGGATTCTGAGGCTCAATTTTCAATTGGGTACCAGAGTTCTGAGTACCCATTTGAGGATTCTGCCTCTGGAGCAAAATCCATGGCTGTTCACGTTGATGGGGGTTCTAGAAAGACTGAGAGCTTGATGGATTTGGATGGATTGGAGTCTGGAGCCACTGCTGGAGTGGCATCTTTGGTCCGCAATAGGACAGTTGAAAGTGAGGTGAATTCAGGATATTATAATGGGGGCTTTGGGAGTGGAGATGGAAGTGGACTTTCTGGTGGTGGGGGTAATGGAGGAAGGAGAGGGGATTCTGGACCTGATTCTAATAGTACCGATGATTACTATCAGAAGATGCTCCAGGCCAATCCTGGCAATCCACTTCTTTTGAGGAATTATGCCAAGTACCTGCATGAGGTAAGCAGCTGTTTTCTAAGTTTTTTTGTCATTAGGATCCTCAAATTGTTTGTATCTGAACAGATAAGCATCTGTTTTTTTTAATTTTTTCATTTTTTTTGGATGTGAGCTAGGATCTGTATTTTCTAGGATTGCACCAGGAAAAGTAATATCAAACCTATGTTAGTATAATCAGATGTAATTTTGTCCCTCCACTAAACATTCTAAACTAGCTCCGAGAAACAAGCAGTTAATATTCTGTGTAATTGTGAGTAGAGTATGGAAACTGTTAAGGCGTGATTAGGAGTCTTGTACTTCACTATTTATCCGGGAAAAGAAGCCAATGCTTGTGGAGGGACGTGTGAAACTTATTTTCCTTAAATTATGCCCGATTCATTAGATCACTTGCATTAGAATGACTATATTGTAGGAGGATCGTATTTTAAACTCTTTTCTTTCTTTGACCACTTTTCAAGGCTTCTTGGCGAAGAGCACCAGTTACAGACCATGTTTCAATCACTGTTTATTGGATTTTATTAGTTAAAATCTTACTAGATCATCTAGTGAGTCAATAGCTATTCATTTCTTACAGACCATGTTTCAATCACTGTTTATTGGATTTTATTAGTTAAAATCTTACTAAATCATCTAGTGAGTCAATAGCTATTCATTTCTAGAAAAACAAATTAGAAATTAGATCAATTGTATAACTTTATAGGTACTAACAGTGCACAATTATTGGAGCATTTGTGTAGAATTATTGGATCTATTATGCAACTTCTTTTAGTTGTCAAAATATAGGACAATTGGAAATATGTTTCAGACTACACTTTGAAAGGAGCTCGTTTTCACAGATAATAAATCCTACCTAGAAGCCATAACTATAGTTATAAGCAGTTAAATACATTAGAAGACAATCATAATGTATATTTAGAAACTTAAGGTGCACAAAATTAGCTATAAGGGCTATTGGTGCTCTTCCCCTATTTTCTTTAAAAAACTATTATTGTTGTGGGTTCTGTTTGTTGATAGATCTGATGAAGGTTGTGCTTTAGGATGCTTTATGAATTTCTTGTAATTTTCTTGGACAGGTCCAACATGATCTCAAAAAAGCAGAGGAGTACTATGGAAGAGCCATACTAGCAAGCCCTGGTGATGGAGATTCACTTTCTCTGTATGCCAAATTGATATGGGATGTTCACAAAGATGCGCCTCGTGCTGAATCTTATTATGATCGAGCTGTGGAGGCTGCTCCAGATGACTGGTTAGCACCTTTCTTTATTTCTTCATTCAGAATTCCTGATCTGTCTATAGGCTTCCATGCACTTATCTAATTTTTTGCGTTATTTACTTTCTCATCTAAATATTTAGCAATCGGGATCTGCGTAGACTGTCTAATTTAAGAGTTGCTTGGGTGTCAACTGGATGATTTCAAAACTTGTGAAATCTTATTGTAGATTCCATTCCTGTTCTCAAGTTCAGCATAAGGTTGGTATCTGAAATGATGAAAACTAATATTATCAATTGGCATTTTTTCTGCAGTTATGTTCTAGGATCATATGCTCATTTCCTATGGAATGCAGAAGAGGAAGAAGAAAATGAAGAGGATGTTACTGTACAGGCAAACAGAGTTCCAATAAAAAATTATGGAACTGCTGCTGCTTCAGCTTCCTGAATGCATGAAAAATTTGCTTTCAATAATCAAAGAACTCTGACAGGGACATTAAAATTGCAAGCTACTCTGGTTTTGCTAATATCGGTGCTGCATATCGGGTCTTGATGGTTAAAAGAACACTCCTCTGTACATAAATTTCATACTTGAACGATCTTAGTACGCAGCATTTACAAGTAAATGCAGTTCATAGGATCATTAGTTCTATGTTCTGATATGGGTCTGGCTTCTCTTAAAGCACATCTCTTTTTGTGATGACTTTTCTGTAGTAGCAATGATAACTCTGCTGAAACTGTGACCTGTACTTGAGGAATCCAAAGTGGGTGGGGGAATGCAACTTATTAGAAGCAAGTTGATGGGTAATAAATAAAATCATCAAAATTAATCAACAGATGAAGTACAGATTCATCATAGTCTAGCAAATTTTCCTTACAGGCAGTGCACACCTGTTATGAAATGGAGATCCCAAGGCATCAATTTTAGGGCTAGTCAAAGTAACCTACCAAAGGTCTTGTAGATTTAAGCTTCCAATTCAGGGAAAATGTTTTGTATAGTTCAACTAAATATATATAGAGCATGTGGATTTTCTTCCAGGCTGATAAAAGATGGAAATTCTACATTGGGGTGATGAAGAAAGCATGGCCAGAGAATAAACATCACCTGAAAATGTAGCCAAATAAAAAACAGTCCAAATTCATTCAAGATGGATTTTTTAAGAATGTTAGTATTGACTCCTGAGGTTGATGTACGCAGTTCACTTCCAACTATGTGCAGGGATGTATTAATATGTCTATTACCATTAAAATTAGTTGTATTATCTTACAGTCAAATCCTCCATCTCTATCCTATAAACTTAAGATACAAATTAGCGATGAAAGATTTCCACAATCCATGATATCAGTGAATGCTGTTTTTAGACTCAATTGTGCTTAAGATTTTTGCATCAAATATTTTGGATCACACTGCGTGATCTTTAGGCCTTGGAGATCATTATGTCATCTCTTGAGTCGATCAAATCCTGTGCTTTCACGGCAGAATATACTATTGTAAATTAAAAATCATCTTTAAACATTCTTATTTTATCCAATTTTCATAGGTCAAAATACGTTCACTGTTTAATCAGATCTTTAAAAATTTCATGCCTTGGGGAGATCTTTTCCTTTATAGTAAATATAGAGTAAACTACGAATTACATTTGACAATAGGTTTTGCCAGCATATTGCTTGTTTGGACGGTAAGGAGAGACTGAGCAACAAAAAATTACATATTGTAACATCATCTATTTGGACTGCTTATAGACATACTTGACAAGAGCAAAGAACTCCTTAGAAATTCCTACTTCTACTGAAAGACTCAGGACCATCACAACTGCACACAACTGCACTTTGCATTTGCCACAGAGAGGTCTTCATTGGACCTAACCTTCACAACCATTCCCTTCGCCATCATTAGTATGAAACCTGGTTTTGCTCTTTCTTGTTGGTTTTTGTCTCTTTAGCTTGAGTATCTTCATCATTGTATTTCTTTATAAATTCTAAGAGACCTTTCATGAATGGCTGGTTCTCTTCTTTGTTGAATCTCCAGGTTTGGTCATAGAGTACTTATGATGAATCAATCGTGATCACACTCCATTTTCTAATAGTTTACTAAACTTGACTCAGTAAGCACCCTCCCCTTTCCTTGGAATTTTTCCACATTCCTAAAAATCCAGCTTTGTCATAGTATTTCAGTAAAGAGAACTAACCAAAAAAATTGAAAACTCTAGAGTTTATTGATTTTACCAAATAAAATTTCAGTCCAAACAATATTGTTATCCAGCCTTTGAAATCACAACAAAACGTGTTTTAGATTTCTTCAGCAACAAAACAGTCAAAGAGACTATGCTTAAGAGTTTCAGATTGCTTGCAGATATAGCCTTTGTTTTTGCTCCAAGACATTATTCCAGGTGTCTTTGAGAATGTTTTGCCAAAGTTCACGAGTGAGAGAGAGATTCCAAATGTTATTCATATGATTACAGATATTATCATTATTACTTAAAAGTCCTATAAACAGGCTTCACAGAAACTTTATCAATTGTAGTACCATCATGCCACATAATGCCTTTAAACCAAAATCTATTAGAAACACCAATTTGGGGCAGGTTGAGGGAATTGCAGGTTGAGGGAATTGTAGGCTTCTCTAAGGACAGAATATGTTCTCCAGTGGGATAAAAAGAGGTTAAACTCTGAACGAAAGGTTTCTCAAGGCTTGAGATGACCATCAACAAGGATGTCTTTGAGATACATAGTGCCTTTCCCACAAAGCAAACCTCTTAAGAGAGCCAAGGGCTTATCTTTATAAATAAGGTTCAACCATATGAACCTTCCTAGTTAATGTTACCATTTTGCAGAATGTTAATGATACTAAAATGGCTTTTTAACCACTTCCCAAGCCTTCGAAATACTTTTGAATATGCTGGATCTTGAGGGAACTATATGAAAGATCTTTCTACGACTTGGCTCGTTTTTGCTCGAAGTTGTTGATGTTGTGCCTTATAAGGATTTTCCATGACTCTTGACCATTAAATGCTTTCAAGATCCATTTTGCAGCTAATTCTAGGCCATGTGTCTACAAGTTTTTCAACCCTAAACCCCCACCCCTCAACTTCTTTTCCACAGAATGTTGTTTACCTTTGCCTTTTCCATCTAACCAAAGAAATTTCCTAATTTTGTTTTGAATATCATTGCATTGGTATGTATGGCATACAGAAGAATAGTACAAAATATAAAATGAGAGTATCTTCTAGCACACTTGCACTTCGCCTGCTACAGAAAGGCATTGCTTATTCCATTTACTAAGCTTATTATCTATTTTCCCTTTGATCCAAGTCCACATCTCTTTCAGGCATGGATCAAGAGCAAAAAGAATGCCAAGATATCTTCCTTGTTTGGAAGGGCCACCTCAATTGAAGTTATATTTAGAGAACCAAGGAGGAGGCTTATCACTCCAAATTAGCATGATTGATTTAGAGTTAGACAACTTAGCTCAAGAAGATAGACAAAGTGTGTTACACTTGCTCATAAAAGCATCCATGTTAGTCTCCTTCATTTCTACAAAGAGTGTAGTGTCATCTGCAAATTGGATGTTGATTAGATTCTCCTTATTGGGAAAGGCTAACACCTTTAACATAAGGGGAGAGACAAATCTCTTAAGAGGTAGTGAAGGGCATCTGAAGCACTGACAAAAAGGGTTGGGACTATTGGTCAGCCCCGTCTTGTTGATCTTTCCAACTTGAAACTTTTAGATTTGGAGCCATTTACATCAATTATGGCTTCAACATCTTCCATTAGTATTTGGACCCAATGACAGTAGCTATTGGGAAAACCAAAGGCATGAAATGTCATGTGAAGGAAGGACCATTCTATCCTAGCATAAGCCTTTTCAAAATCAAAGAACAGCATACCGGAGTTATGTTTATCTTATTTAGACCAACGCATTGCTTCCCAACTTGTCAATTTACATTCTCTAGCATATATCTTCTTTTTATTAAACGCATTTGGGTGTTGTTGATAAACCTGAGAAGAATGTTCACCAACCTTTGGGCCAAAACTTTTGCAAGGATTTGTATGAAATGTTGAGGAGGGTCATGGGTCCCCATTTTTTAGTAGAGATTTGACCCCATCCTTGGGTAGCAGCTTTGTAATTCCTCTATTGATGTTTCCTCCTAAGAAACCTTTTCTTCCAGCTTCTTTATATATCTAAAGTAAATCTTTACTCACCCAATCAATGTTTGCTTTATAGAATTCCATTGATGCTCATCAACATTGGGAGCCTTGTCAGTGTTAAGAAATCAAATGACTTTCTTGATTTCTTGTAGAGATAAATCATTTTCCAAGTTTTTGGTATCTTCCTTTTCCAATTTCTTTAGAATTGAAATACTACAAAAGTCTTTAGCTTCTCTACATTGAAGGTCCCTATCCTTAGAGGTGAATAGATTTTTATAGAATTCAAAAGAGGCACTTGATTTCTTCCTAATCTTGCATCACATTGTTATCCTCACAAATTTTATTAATCCTTTCTCTAGCTTGTTTGCGCTTGGAAGATTAAATAAAAATTTAGTCCCTTATTTACCATTTCTAATCCAGTTAAGCTTGGGTCTAATTCTTAAAATTTGTATTTGTTGTTTTGTTATCTTCTCAAGGAATTTTTTTTAACTTGATTGGATCATCATTGATACATAAATTAGCAAGAGGCAAGGTTATCTTGCAGTCTTTTTTCAGTTTTAAAGAGTTTATCATTTAAGTCATATTCTTTCTTCCTATTATCCAAGGCTTACTTCTTATCAACTGTTTGAGAAATGATCTTCCAGCTGTTAACATTTTGCTTCCAGAAGTTGTCTAAAGCTATTATATACCTTTTAGAATGCAAAAGAATTAATTAAAATTTACAACTATGCTCAGTTCAAGTACATGGGTCTACATGCAAGGCCATGCGAGGATTGATGATAACATGTTTGGACAATTTAAATTCCATTAATGGAACCTAGAGTATCTACAAACAAATATGAGACTACTACTCTACTAGTAGGAATGACATATTCACTTCTCCAATTATCCATTGGTAGTTTCACGGAGTATTTTTTGTGTAGAATGTTATATCCACATTTGACACTTTTATAATTTATTTAATTATTAATCTATTAGCTTATGATGAGACTTAACACTACCAAAAGCTAATGTGACATTAGCCTGGCTGAGGTTGACATTATTTTGCAGTTAAAGAAATCGGTGTAGAGATGTTGACATTATCCTGCCAGTACCATCTCGCTTATCAGCATTAGAGAAATATACAAATCATGTCAGGAAGAAATGATAGTGTAATATGCAATTTTGGTGTTTTGTATACCTGGGGAAAATATTCAACGACTACATCTTTTTCAACATGCAGGCCACTATAAAATATATGCAGTAACAGTAGAGAACATAGCAGACATCACGAGATACAAAAATCTCCACTTCAGTCTTAACTACAGAAATTAAAATCTCCATTACAGTCTTAAAATATGGAAATGAAAATCTCAAAACATCAAATACCAAATAACTTATAAACTCAGTCCAGAAATCATAACTATCATAGTTTTAATTATTCAGTATTGTACCTATATTTTGTACATTTAAAGAAATCAGTGTAGAGATGTTGCCTGAAGTTATGGCGTGTGCCACCTTTTCACTACAAGATGATACAAAATTTAAGAATTATGTTGGAGGGGTAAGTTCTTTCATCTTTATTAGCATTATGATATCAGCTACAGTTTGTGAGTTTGGTTTTGATTTTGATTTTGTTAACAAGCATTAAGTGGTGTTCCTTGGATTACGATGATACTACGACATGGTTCTTCCTAGTCTGGCTTGTAACCCAATAACTCAGTTTATCTTGGTATTTGGTCCTTTAAACATTTAACTCATACAAAACTGTTGCTTCAATGATTGCAAAGCCAAAGCAAATGGAGAATTTGAGAGTAACATTTCTCGATCTGATGAACTCAAGATGGCAGCTTGGCTTAAAGGTTTTGTAGGCATTTTTTTATTCTCATGATTGGTATTGCAATGAGGTTTAAAGAGTTTTTCATATAAAAATCCTTTTGTATTCTAAACATGGTTTAAAACAAGGTTGATGGACATTTTTGTTAATTTTGTAATAGAAGATTTAATACAGAGACATTTTTTGGTTTGTTCAGACTATTTTTGTGACGTGTATGAGGTATGTAGACAACATAAGAATGCAATTGGTTAAAATGAAGGCTTATGTAGATGTAAACAAGTTTTAGATGTAAAACATTTCATCATATCAGCTATTGGTTGCTTGTTTTATTGATGTATAATACAAGTCAAGTATGTCAATTTAATCACTATACAAAATGTTGTGATTTTCTGAAAAATATCTAATTTTGAATATTATTAGTACTTGCTGTAGGCTAAGTACTATTGTATCATTTTTTGAGTTGTGTATCTTAACTAGTGATTAAATGAACTATTGTGCACCACCAATCAAAATAAATTATATTTTATATTTCATTATAATTTTTTCATTTCTAAAAATATAGATGCAAAATTTTTAACTTTATAATATTTAAAAATTATTTTTTATCATCTCATTGGACGAATGTATTTGAACTGTTATACACGGATTTCGCATTGTGGCACATAATATTTTATAAAATTTGTTTTACCTCCATACTCCATCTTTTTTACCCTATTTGTCAATGAATTTCTATGACAAGATACTTGACTTTAGTTTTCTAATTAATTTTAATTTTAATTTATATGTAAAATGATTTGTAATTATAAATAATTATAAAATTACTATAATTATAGTTGTAATAATAACTTTGTTTAAGTTTATAAATAATTATAAAATATTATTTATAATATATTTAAATTATAATTTTTTTACTTATAATTATATTAGAAATAAAGTTTATTGTTATACTTTACAAAATAATTTAAATTAACATTAGAATAAAATAAGACTAATTACAATTTCTAATTTATATTATTAAAATAATTTTAATGATTACTTTATTGATTTCAAAATTTAAAATTACTGGGTCTGATTCTTTTTCGGTGGTCGGTGCTCTACTTTCTCTAGCGTCTGTGTTCCCTTGCTTATGCTAGGTGTGTTTATTTCGTTGTATTGCATTTATTTGGCATGATACTGACTTCCCATCTCTGCCCTTCGGTAGAGGTCGTACCCTCGGCCTCGCTTCCCACTAGGGCTCCCATGGAGCCAAATCTGAGAGTTGTTAATAAGATTAATGACGCGCATTCAGCCCCCAAATCGTCTAAGTCTTTTTCGGAAGTTGTTAGTCACTCCGCCTCTGCCATTGGCGATGGTGCCAAGTTCCACATTGCAGGTGCCAATGGAGCTAGTGAATCCGGTAAGGTCCCTAGGAATCCCTTGCCATCTTTCTCCATTTCTCTGAATTCTGATATGATAAATGAAATTGCTAAAGAGAAGAATAGGCTTAGAGATTCTGCTATCTTCTTTTTTGCTGTTGATATTGATAAATGTCATCCTTGCAAATTTCTTGATGATTGGTTTCATAATTACTGGAACTTAAAATTAGGGTTCCATATTTCCTTTTGCAGACAGATTCAACTTGGTTTATTTGTTATTTTCTTTAATAACTCTGACTCACAGCAAGCCGTCCTTAAGAAGCAATACTGGATTGTTGGTAATACCTCCTTTCGTGCCCTAGCCTAGACTCCAGAAGCTATTCATGAGGAAGTTCTAGCTCTCTCTGCCCCTCGCTGGATTCTGGTTAAGCAAATTCCTCCCTTTCTCTGGCGTTTTCTCCCCCACCTACTTGAACCCTTATGTAAGGTCATCAGGATGAATGACACCACTAGGCTTGTTCCCCACATGAATGCTAGGGCCCTAATTTCTTTGAAACCAAGTATGGAGATCCTTGCCGCCCTTGATATCAACATTTTAGAAGACTCCTATTCCTGCACTATAGAGATCTTGGGTGGGCTTAATGCGTGTTTCCTATGCAAAAAAGGACATCTAAGAATAGACTGCCCAATCATTAAATGCAAAACCTCTATGAATTCGCAATCTTCATCTTCTGCCCCTGCTTTGACTCCCCCTATGCAAGAACCCCCCTTGCCCTCTCCTCCGAATACTGGTGAAAAAGCTATTATCCCTCCTATTGTTTTTACCCCTTACGCAGTTTTTTTCTCTCAAACCCTGGTGACATCTTCCCTTGATGTTCCCACTGTGGACTCAACCCATTCTGATGGTTTTCAAACTGTCATTAATAAAAAGTGTAGAAGGAAAAATAACCTCACAACCAGCAACCCCAATATTCGAACCCAATCCTCCTCTGTCTCTCCTTTGTCTTTGGCTTCCCTGGACATTATGCATGTCTTTGAATCCTCCTCTTGTCAGCTGATGCACAAATCTAATGGGAGAAAAATTGATAATCATTTGACCCTCAACCTTCCCCCTAGAAGACTTCTAAAGAAATTGATGACGATTGCACGCTTGAAATCATTCCAGCTAATTCAAGCCACCATCAGATCTCCATTCCCACTACCTCCACCCTTTCGGTTTATGACCCTGGAGTGCTCCCCAACTTGCCCGATGACATGGAAATCTTGATCCCACCGACCTCTGAAGATGATGAGTTAGATGACAAACTAGACATCCCACAGTCTAAAAGAAGAGGAAGGCCTTTGGGACCCAAAAATAAAAGCATCCTTGGAAAAAAAAATGGTGACTTCCCACACACTAGTAATACCCCTGTTGATGGATCTACAGACACTAAGCGTACCTCCTCCCCATCAGTGTCCTCACGAATTGCATATCCTTGAATATAAGGGATCTTGAATCCCCGGATAGGAAGCACATTGTTAAGCGTTATCTTGATACTATTAATTACATGGATTGTTTAATGTTACAAGAATTAAAAACTACCAGTTTTATGCTTGAGAGTAACTTGAATTTCATTTGGAAAGATTTTGTTAAGGTGTGCTCCAATCATGCTAAAGGAAAGGGTGGGGTTGGCCTTCTTATTAATCCTAACTGGGCTAATTGCATCACGGGTAGGGGAGTGTCCCCCTGTAATCGGGTTGTTTGGGTCACATTGAACATTAACTCCTTCTCCTTTGGCATTTGTTCGATCTATGCTTCCAATGATTAGAAAGAAAGAGCAGACTTCTAGTCTTGGCTCACCTCCATCCCCAATATCCCTTGGCTCTTTGGGGATGATTTCAATATGATAGAGTCCCAAGAAGACAAAATTGGGGGCCTCCCCTTCTCTTGGAAAGACTTAGAAAAAGTGCAATGGAATAGGATGAAACATAACAAATAGATGTTTGGTCAGCTAACTGAAAACTTTGATGGAAACAATGGTCCATGGCATACTTGGTGTAATTTTCAACAAGGACCTACTAGAATCTATGCCAAACTGGATAGATTCTATGCTAATAGGAATCTCTTTTCCTTCCTCCCTAATGAACATGGGAACTTGGTTATGGTGACGCCCACCTCCCTCTCGAATCATCACCCTATCTCTGTTTGTATTAGAATTAATGATTCCCCTATCTCAAAGAAGACTGGCAACCCGAGATTCATTCTCAATAATTCTCTACTTATGGATGAGGATGTTATTTCTGCTATCTACCTTATTAGGATCATCAACTATAACAGTCTCCCCTCCCTCTCCTCTATTGATCTTTGGATCCATAACATCTCTGCCTGACATAACTTGTTACAAACCATAGGCCAGAAAAAAGCCAAAGACTATAGACACTCAGAGAAAATGTTGTCTACTAAGTTACACTAGGCTGAGTTAAACATTCAAGCTGATCCCTCTGATGGTATTCTTTGCACTCAAGTTGCTTTGGCTAGGGAAGATCTTAGACAACATCAATAGGTCAAAATTAGAGGAGCCAAGATCAGGTCTCATGTTCACTGGCTCCAAAATGGAGACAGACGGTCTAAATTTTTCTTCAATCTCCTTAAACAAAAATAGGCTAATGAATCTATAGACAAAATTTTTGTTAATAACAAAGAGATTGTGGATAGTGATGGGATTAAAGATGCCTTTTTTGACTTCTATAGTAAATTATTCACCTCCGAAGATTCCGAGGAGGCTAAATCCCTTAGACATAAGTCTAAATCTCTTATCCCCAATAGAATTTCCAGTTAAGATGCTGACCTACTCAGTAAAGACATTACCTTAGAAGAAACTGAAAAATCTATTAAGTCCCTGAAGAATTACAAGGCTCTTGGCCCTGATGGTTTACTTGTTGAATTTTATAAGGACAATATGGAATGGGTCTGCAAAGACCTCTATGACATTTATTGTGAAGCTCATATTAAAGGTACCTTGGGCATCTTCATCAACAAAGGTAGCATAAAACCGATTCCTAAATATGGGGACAAAGCCCTTCTCAAGAACTGGAGGCCTATAACTCTCCTTAATGTTTCCTATAAAATCCTTGCTAAAATTCTGGCTCTGAGACCTGAAACCATTCTTCCCAAATTTGTTTTGATGCAGGGGCATCCAAGGTTAAAGCAGGGGCATTTTGTGTCCTCGGTGAAACTACATGGAGTGTTAGTATTTTGGCTGGTGTTACTCAGTTGCATCCTTGACCGACGGTCTCAATCATTGAAGGAAGCTCGGTCACTGAAGGAACTCAGTAGCCTCTGGCGCTCAGTGAAAGTGTTACTCATTCATGCCTGCAGTGCTCGGTCGACACTGGTGCTCAGCGATGCCTGGCTTGCTCGGTTAATTCATTGTCACTTAGTAGTTCTAGTTTACCGACTGGAGATCTCCGTGATTTGTTGAGCCGACTTAGTGCATTTATTGTTTGTAGCTATTGTTATAGGCCGACATGCTGAATTAAATATTTGTATACATTTGTAAGCCGACTTGTATGACATTTAATTATTTGTTTTGGGGAGTTAAGGGTTTCATCTTGTCAACTTGTGGCTGATGATTAGTATTTAAGGACTGCTTGGGTAGATGTTTAGGGACACAACTTAGCAGATTTGGGATGTCAGATGCGAAGCTTGAGAGCTGAAGTTGTGGAAAATTTCTTGATGTTCTTGTAGATCAGATTGATATCTGATAGTTGTTTGTAGCAGAGCTAGGGGTTTGCATACTTGGAAACAAGGAGATTGCCTGGAGGCTTGCAAGCTCAAGTTTAGATCTGCCTTAGGGTTTCCATCAACTTCTGATTGTCTTCAGAGATGAACTAGCTGAGATTGTATTGGATCTTGTCAAATCTCGCAGAATTGTTTTCTGATTGTAATTGGCCCTAACCCGAAAGGCGTTACAGCATGTTAATGAAAATCAGTGTTGAACAATTACTTTGTGTTGCATTGTTGAGTAATCCACTGTGTAATTCTGTTGGCTGCAAGGTTTGGACTGTCCTTAATTGGATCCACCTACCTTGACTGCATCAGGTGGTATCAGAGCGAGAGTTTGATCTTGTTGAAGTAGAAGGTTGACCTAGCAAGGCTGATCTTGCAAAGTTGATCTTGTTGGCGAAGAGATTGTGCCCAATTTGGATTGCAGATCTAAAGCACTAAACTTGTGGAATTGTGCCCTAGTTGTTTGCAAGATTGCAGGTTGAGATCTGACTTGTTACAACTTGGAAATTGTCACAAGGTGGTCGGTGAGGGTTTGTTGCAAAGGGTTTCTCTTATCTTTAAGGATGCCTCCAAGAAGATTGGACCCTAGAGTTATTTCTGATTTTTATGATACTGTTGAATCCCGGATCACAAAGAAGGTGAAATCAGATTTCAGATCTAAGATGGAATTGATGAAGAATGACATGGTCGCCGAGATCATGAGAACTGTTGCTGGTATACCTCGTAATGTTGGTACTAAGGATGGCTATGAAGAAGTTGCTGAAGAATTTGAAACTACTGGATCTAGTGGTGATGACCGGAGGAACAGATCTGGTGAAGATAGAACTACTCGGTTACCTAGATCTGCTACTCAGTTTAGTAATTACCAAATGTAAGTTTCTACTTTCTCTGGTACTTTGAAGCTTGACAATCTGATTGATTGGATTGGTGAACTTGAATATTTCTTTGAGCTGGAAGAAATTGAAGATCCTCTTCGGGTGAGGTTAGCATAGACAAAGTTGAAAGGACATGCTACTCTTTGGTGGAAGGAACTACAAAGAGACCAAGAAGATGAAGGTGAAACAAAGATCAATCAGTGGAGGTTGATGGTGACTAAGTTAAAAGCTAAGTTCATACCAGCTGACTATGATCTTGACTTGTTTGAGAAGTTGCAAAATCTGAAACAGAAGGATTTTTCTGTTGAAGATTATACCAAGGAGTTCTACAAACTTACTATTCGGTCTGGACACTGAGAGCTTGGTAAGGAAAAGGTAGCTCAGTACGTGAATGGTCTGAGATTCAATATTCAGGATGAGCTTGGTATGCTGAAGATTGATTCTGTTGAAGATGCTTATCAGTATGCTCTGAAGGTAGAAGATAAGTTGAAGAGGAAACAACCTAGTAACTCCCGAGGGAAGGAAAAGATTGATCAATCGGTGAAGGATAAACCGACTGATGCATAGGATGAACAGAAACCTATGGAACCAAAGAAGAAGATGGGTAGAATTATCTTTAAGGGTACTTTCTATAACTGTGGAGAGGAAGGACACCATTCTTTTGAGTGTACACAGAATAAGGTTGATCGACGAACTGTTGTGATGAATCAGAACAATCAAAATGAACCTAAATCAGAGAACTTGCTGCTTTGCGAACATTTCTCGGTAGAAAGGATGAACCTTGTCAAAGGAGTAACTTGTTTAGGACTTGATGCAAGACTAAAGGTAAACTCTGTGATGTTATTGTTGATAGTGGTAGTACTAATAACCTTGTTGCTGAGGACCTAGTTCAGAAACTTGGTTTGAATAAAATGAAGCATCCTTGTCCTTATAGGCTTGGCTGGTTACAAGATGTTCATGCTTTGGAAGTTAGAGAACAATGCTTCATTGATGTTCAGATTGGCCAGTACAAGGATCTTGTGCTTTGTGATATTGTGAAGATGAATAGTTGTGATATATTGCTTGATAGACCTTGACAATATGATTGCAGAGCTATTTATGACTATGTCCGGAATGTGTTTACTGTTGAGAAGGATGACAAGAAGTTTTCACTGATGCCTTTGATGGATACAACGCTCGGTAGGAGAAGCCTGAGTATTGGTAGCCGAGTGGAGATTATGGATCCAGAGAAAATGAATGATCAGTATGGAGAACCGACCTATACATTGTCAAGGAAAGACTTGAAGAGACGGAGGAAACTAAAGTGGAAGAATTTGCAAGTAGAAAAGGTGGCAGACTTGTATGTGAAGAACGAGTTTGGGATTTATGTGCTGAATCCTAAAAGATGTTCTTCTCACATATGAACATCTTTTGGAACCTGGGGTGTTTGATGCAGGGGCATCCAAGGTTAAGGCAAGGGCATTCTATGCCCTCGGTGAAACTATATGGAGTGTTAGTATTTTGGCCAGTGTTACTCAGTTATAGCCTTGATCGATGGTCTCGGTCATTGAAGGAAGCTCAGTCACTGAAGGAACTCAGTAGCCTCTGGCACTCGGTGAAAGTGTTACTCAGTCATGCCTGCGGTGCTCGGTCGACACTGGTACTCAGTGATGCCTGACTTTCTCAGTTAATTTACTGTCGCTCTGTAGTTCTGGTTTACCGACTGGAGTTCTGTGTGATTTGTTGAGCTGACTTGTATGGCATTTAATTATTTGTTTTGGGGAGTTAAGGGTTTCATCTTGCTAACTTGTGGCTGATGATTAGTATTTAAGGATTGCTTGGGTAGATGTTTAGGGACACAACTTAGCATATCTGAGATGTCAGATGTGAAGCTTGAGAGCTGAAGTTGGTGTAGTTGTGGAAAAGTTCTTGATGTTCTTGCAAATCAGATTGATATCTGATAGTTGTTTGTAGCAGAGCTAGGGGTTTGCATACTTGGAGACAAGGAGATTGCTTGGAGGCTTGCGAGCTCAAGTTTAGATCCGCCTTAGGGTTTCCATCAACTTCTAATTGTCTTCAGAGATGAACTAATTGAGATTGTATTGGATCTTGTCGGATCTTGCAGAATTGTTTTCTGATTGTAATTGGCCCTAACCCAGAAGGCCTTATAGTTGGGCATGTTAATGAAAATCAGTGTTGAACAATTACTTTGTGTTGCATTATTGAGTAATCCACTATGTAATTCTGTTGGCTACAAGGTTTGGATTGTCCTTAATTAGATCCACCTACCTTGACTGCATCATGTTTTCTCTACTCAAACTAGATTTATTAAAGGTAGATTTATACTTGAAAACTTAATCACTAGTTGGGAAGCTATGAGTTGGTCCAAGTACTCTAACCAAAACTTTGTTATGTTTCTTCTGGACTTTGAGAAAGCCTATGACCAGATTGAATGGAATTGTATCATTATGATGTTAGAGGCATTTGGCTTTCCTAGTGCTTATTACTCTTTTGTTAAAAGATGCTTCTGCCCAGGTGGATGTTAACGGTTCCCTTTCTAACCCCTTCCCCCTTGGTAGATCCATTAGGCAAGGCTGCCCCCTGGCCCCTACCCTTTTTTTTATAGCCTCTGATGCCCTCACCTACATTCTTAGAGACAACTCCATTTCTCATGTTGTTAAAGGCATCACCCTTCCCGATGACTCTGACCTTATTAACTGCCATTTTGCTGATGATACCTTGATTTTCTTTGAAGCTATTGAAATCAACTTTGAAGCTCTTCATTTCAAACTCAATTCCTTATGTTCTATTTCTGGTGCTCGCATGTCCCTTGAGCTAAATCTATTTTCTTATGTTGGTTTGATCATCCCCCCTAATTGGCTCAATAAATTTAATTTTCAATGGGGAGGCCCTCAGAAGATCATTCGTTACCTCGATATTCCCTTCTCCATAGAACCCTCCCTTAAGGATATGTGGCTTTGGGTCAAATATAAGATTTATAATAAGCTTAATAAGTGGCATAACAGATCCCTCTCCTTGGCTGGCAGAGTGCAAGTTTGCCAGAAAATTATTTCCTCCTATAATGTTTACTACTCCTTTGCCTGGGTGTTTAATACTTATCAAATTTTAGAAATTCAGAAAGTGATTAGGAACTTCTTATGGTCTGATGGTAAAGGAAAAAAGAAGTTGCATGATGTGAATGGGACTGGTGTCACACTAATAAGCTCCTTGGGGGTTTGCGCTTAAAAGACCTTAAGATTCAAGGGACTGCCCTTGCCGCCAAATGGATCTTCCACTCTTTGGAAGGAGATGAACCTTGGAAGGTCCTTGTTAGAATCAATATTGAAAGAGGGATTCCTCGGAAGGCTAAGTCTTGGAAGAACATCCCCTTCTGTGATATCATTGAGGGTATTTTTTCTATTATTGTCCAAGGCTCTATAGTTTTCAAGACTATTTGGAAAGCCTGGGAGTATATTAAATAGTACATTCCTAATAGAACCTTTTTTGATCATAAACTTATCTATGGTGAAATATCCATTTGGTGGAATATGTACCTTGCAAGGAAACCCCTTGCCCTCTCCCAAGGATGCTCTTCTAAGAACTAGAATAATCTGGGCATTTCACAACTCATTTGTCTTTTGAAGAGGATGGGCTTATCAGTTGGGATGATCTCAGCTCCAAATTCCGTATTCCTCCTTCCCAAAAGAAGACTTATAATATGATTTCCAAAGCTTGTAAGGACCTTCCCATAGCCTGCCATGTTGATTCTCATAGATTTCTTAAAATCAAATGGCCTGATGGTACGATAGTGGATAAAATTAAAGCTAAAAACATTTACAAAATCATTGATTCTAATACAGACATCATTAGTCATGTTAATAAACTTTGGTACACTAACTTGGATGCTAATTTGTGGAAGAAACTCTTTGACAAACTTTGGAAATCTCCTGTTGACCCTAAGATAAAATGCTTCAAATGGCTTATGTTACTCGACAAGCTCCCTTTGAGAAAAGATCTTGCTGCTAATGATCTTTGCAGACTCTGTGGGCTTCTTGACTCCAATAGACATATTTTGTTTGATTGTTCCTTTGCTAAAAATATTTGGCGTATGTTTGGTATCACTTATCCTAGTTTTGTGAATATTTTTGAAATTATCACTAGTTATATTGAAGGTTTAAAAAAGGATACTAATATTTTCTAGAGCATGCTATCTTCTAACATTCTTTGGTAGATTTGGAAGTGCAAAAATGAAGAAAGGTATCAAGATTATCCCAGGTCCCTTACTGAGTTTTTTCAAAAACTCACATATTTTAAAATCTCCTTGCAGGTGAACATGAACATGATAATTGATAGAAAGAAGCTCAAAAGATTCCTCCAAGATGGACATTCCACCATGTTCGTCTATGAGTTGAAGGATGGTTATGACTAGAGAAGACATATTGACAACGTTGCCAACTTTGAAGACACCTTGAAGAAGCTTACTCAAGAAGTTAACAAGAACAAGAACGCGACTAATCTCCAAATCAGCATGTTGGCTCAAATTTAGGAGAAAAAGAACATTGTTTGGATGGAAGGCCCGGGGGGGTTGGATTGCCTGGGTTGAGGCTTAGGATGATATTCTGCATTAGATTGTTGGCTCTCCTTTTTAGTTTCTATGTTGTGTAATTAATTTTGCTGCTCTTCTAACTTTTGCGGGCTGAGGCTTGGCCTCTCCCAGTACTGGTCGATGTTATTTTTTTTATCCCCTTATAGTTAATATAAAAAAAAAGAATTACTTATTGCTACATCTAAAATTATTTAAACTAATATAATTATTATCATCAAATTTTATAATTAATTAAAATATATTTATTAAGATTAGAATTACATTTACATAGATTTATAATAAATATAATAAAAAACATTTAAATTTATCTACAACTAAACTTATAATTAAATCCGACAAGTACTAGCCACTACGTGTCACTTGTTTAAATGATGATAGATGTATTTATATTTGTTTGTTGAATAGTTTATGGTAAAATTTATATTCATATTATATCAATATTTCTTATAGTAAGTGTTATAATGATAATGATTAAAGAAAGGGTTCTTATGATCTTTTAAGAAATGTTAGATTTTAAATACTACTTAAATGATGAGAAATGTATTTATATTCATTCGTTGAATAGTTTATGATAATTATATTCATATTTTTTTAATATAGTTTTATATTTATTCTATAAAATTTGTAGTAGAATTATATATTTATAAGTGGTATATTTTTGTGTAAGTATCATTCTTGTTAATATTTTTTATTTATATATTATATTCTCTCAAGCTCTCGAGATAAAGACTACAAAGCAAACAAGTATAGAAAAATGGAGAAAAAAATTTGTTAGAGTTTTAGGTGACTCTACAACACCCCCAGGATCAAATGCAAGACCAAGATAACTTCCACAAGAGATTGGCAAGACAGTTGCATTAAGATGCAAGAATGATATTATTGATAATGTCCATTATCAATAATATCATTCTTGCATCTTAATGCAACTGTCTCGCTAATCTCTTGTGGACATTATCAATAATATCATTCTTGCATCTTAATGTAACTATCTTGCCAATCTCTTGTGGAAGTTTTCTTGGTCTTGCATTCGATCCTGGGGTGTTGTAGAATCACCTAAAACTCTAACAAAAGCATTCATCATTCCTTAAATATATCTTTATTATTAAAATTTGTGTTGAATTTGGAGAAATTAGAAACAAAAATATTTGTTAATTATTTTCATAATTCATTGTCAATATGCATGCACGATATTAGAAATATGATGCAAGTTTCAACAAAATGCCCCAAGGTTGAAGTTTTATTTTATATTTATTTGGTTGCAATATTTTTGATAAGATTGAAATATGTATGTATGTATGTGAATGCCTCAAAAAATGTACACAATTCTCATTATATATAATATATCATGTACATAAAATACTATGTTTTATTTTAATAACGACATTTGAATTTTTGATAGTTTGATACTTTAACATCATTGATCTATGATATTATGAAAAATGAAACACAACTAAAATCGTAAACACAACCTTAGCCAAATTTAAGAAAAGTTTACATTATTTTTTAAATATAAAATATATGAGAGCTATGTAGTGTAGAAATACATTTATTTACACAGAAAGGTTTGAAATAGTTATTTCTTTAATATCAAATAGATGAGAGTTAAGAACATTTGTTTATAAAAATGTTGTCAATTATTTTGCATTTACTATTTCCTAAGAATTTTTTTTTTAAATATGTCATTTCACCTACAAATTAGTTAGATTCACATGTTATGTTTGTAGAGGTATTTTAATATACTTAAAGAAATAGTTTAGAGTTAAATTTTTTAACCTATCATTTTATTTTATTAACTCTATTAACTTTAAGGATATCATTTACTTTGTTTATTTTATTTTATTTTCCCCTTTATTTTACTCTATTTATTTTAAGAATACCATTTACATAGATACCATGTTTTATGACCCCATGTTATATGTATTAATATCTCATCATTGTATATTGTATTAATATATTAGTGTGTGTGTGTGTGTGTGTATCAATATATATATATATATATATATATATATATATATATATATATATATATATATATATATATATATATATATATATATATATATATATATATATATATATATAGTATATATATATATATATATATATATATATATATATATATATATATATATATATATATATATATATATATATCATTCTAATAATAATTATAACTCTAATTATCATTCTAGTCCTAATTTCATAATATTTGTAAACCCCAACTCTAGTTGTAAGTATATTGTAAACCTAACCCTAACCATGATGTCACAATCATGATCCCAATCCTAATACTAATCCAAAAACCTAACCTTAACCATAATCCTAAACATAACCCTAACCCTAACCATAACCCTAATCTTGACCATGATATAAAACTATAATCTTAAACTTAAACCTAAATCATAACCCTAACCTTAACTACAATCCTTACCCTAACCTGAACCATAATATGTAACCCATCCCTATACCTAACGCTAAACCTTACCCTTACCCTTACCCAAACCCTAACCCTAACTATTACTTTTATAATAGATATACCATTAAGATCAGCCATTCTATTTTTTCATGATTGATATGCATAAAGAGGAAACAATCCTTTCACATTGGCATGCCATTGTTAATGAAAATGACACATATTGACCATTATAATACACAACATGTTACATGCATTAATAGGCTTATAACTTGTATTCTTCCCTTTTTGTCAACTATAAAAAAAAATAGCGCACTATACTTGATACATTGAAGGAAGTGTGTGATACCACTCAAAATCAAATAGAGTGAGCCATAACCGTGAACATACTAGATAAATAGATCAAATCAAGTTTAGGATTTGGGCATTCACACATTTCTCAAAAACATAATGTGTTTCAATATATTGAGATCAGTGAAAGTCTGCTACATGACAATCACATCCAACTAGGTAAGAATTGTTTCACAACTTGATATATTGTCCTCATTCAATGTATGAACTTTCTAAGAATTACAGGGGTAGTATCAAAAATTCAATTAGATAATATTGATTTTTGGAAATTGTGATGTGTTTTTCAATGTGCACCCCAATTAGTGCTATTGATATTTTCAATACCATGAAATTTGAACACGCTTTACAATAATTTATCACTACCTTACCTATCAATTCAATAGTCATGATTCATTGTATATGTATCTCAACTCAGAATTACACATTATTGAAGGATGGCCACAATATAATATTTTTTAACATAATGTGTTTCTACAACTACATGGTAAAACATGTTGTTGTGAACTACAATTACACACTACTTTCAAATATCCTTAATAATGTTGAAAAAGATCCTATAATGGTTGTAAATAAATATAAATTATAAATAAAGATATCTAACAATCAGTATTAGTGAGGTTTTATACCCTCGTATTAATATATTCCTATTTCATTTCCAAATACACTTGATAACATGATCCTGTGCCTTATCATAATTTTAAGAATACACTATGAAAGGTTAAAAGATTTGATTTACCTATATGCATTATATTTGTATATTTTATGATGACCACCTATATGCATATATCCACCTCTCTAGCCATA
>BSBK01014231.1:0-34080 GCA_027943335.1 Chamaecyparis obtusa
AGTTATTTCATTTATCAAGGTGCATAGGTGGAAAAGATAAATAAAAAAATAAAAACAAATCATTTCATTTATCGAGGTGTGTAGGTGGCATTTTAGAAATTTGTAGAAAGTTCTTGCATTTAATATTTGTATCTAGGTAGTTATACTTTTATATTTTTTTATTGGCCCACAAAGGCAATGTAATTTTGTAATTGGCCCACATGGTGGTGCTTAATATTAATTGGGTGGGTATTTAATATTTGTATCAAGGTAGTTGCATCTATCTTTTATCCCACATTGGTTGTGTTGTAATATCTTGGGTGGGAAATGCCTATATAAAGAAGGCATATGAGCATTCATAAGCAAGCTCTTGGAGTTCAAGCTCTTTCATTGCAAGATCTTGGATTGTAAGCTTTGAAGATGTAAGATCTCTCATGTTGTAGATCAAATATTTGGAGGAAGCTCTCATATTGTAAGATCTCTCAAGTTGTAGTTATTTTCAAATATTAATGTATGCTTTGTAAAGCATTTTGTCTTCTCTTTGTCTCCATGTTGTTATGTTTTTAGTTATGAGTTGGTAAGGGTGGTGTGGCCCTTCATCAGTGGTATCAGAGCCAGGTTTTCCTGAGTGTGTAGATAGATCGCCGAATGTGAGGTAGTTTGCACCAGGACCTTAGGTTGGGTGAAGTTTTTCTTAAGAGGATGCGAGTATGGAGAGGAGAAAGAGGAAGATGACTTTTGTGATTGGATGGATTCTTAGAATTCCTAGACTTGAAAAAATTAGAGAGAGATATCAAGAGGAGACAAGAGTTGCGATACTGGATTTGAAGAAGCAAGTGGCTGAATTAGAAGCGAAGCTAAGAAAGAGAAAAGTGATTCAAAGAGATGATAATTCTTTAGATGAAGGAAAGAAGGAAGTTACAATGGAGTATCATGCAAGCGGTACAAAAGAAGAGGTAGAGCATGCAGATGAAAAGATTCATGAACCTGTAATTGAAGAGGATGATTTATTAATGAAAATTGTAGCAGTTGAGGAAGAGTGGAACATCTTGATTGGAGGTCAAAGGAAAGAAGCCGTTACATGCATTGTTGAGGTCACGGAAGAAGAAAATAAAGATGAAGATGTGAAAGAGGTAAATTTTTGTGAATCATGGAATGCTAATTTTGAGATAGATTTGAAAGATAATGATGATGGTTTATATAAGGACATTACAAGTGATGTTTGGTATGCAATAGAATATTTGTACGAAATTATAGATTTTACTATAGGTGCATTAGATCCTATAAGTTTGGAGGAGAATGAGAGTTACAGATGGACGAAGTTGATTGTAGAGGAGCATTGTCCAGCAGCATATACTTGTTCCAACTAGGTGTTGGAAAAGAAGGAAAAAGGAAATATATCGGCAGCAGATACTTGTTCCAGCAAGGTGTTGGAAGAGAAGAAAAAAAATAATATCAGCAGCAGCTACTTCATTTTGTGAATCCATATCCACAAAATTTTTCCTACCTTGGGTGTCTGATGCAGGAGCATCTTGCATCACAAAATAAAATGGGGCATGATAAAAAAATTAAAAAAAAAAAAAAAAAAAAAGACAGAAAAAAGAGAGAAAAAAGAGAGAAAAAAAAAAGGGAAAAAAAAAAAAAAAGGAAAAAAAAAAAAAAAAAGGAAAAAAAAAAAGAAAAAAAAAGAAAAAGTTATTTCATTTATCAAGGTGCATAGGTGGAAAAGATAAATAAAAAAATAAAAACAAATCATTTCATTTATCGAGGTGTGTAGGTGGCATTTTAGAAATTTGTAGAAAGTTCTTGCATTTAATATTTGTATCTAGGTAGTTATACTTTTATATTTTTTTATTGGCCCACAAAGGCAATGTAATTTTGTAATTGGCCCACATGGTGGTGCTTAATATTAATTGGGTGGGTATTTAATATTTGTATCAAGGTAGTTGCATCTATCTTTTATCCCACATTGGTTGTGTTGTAATATCTTGGGTGGGAAATGCCTATATAAAGAAGGCATAGGAGCATTCATAAGCAAGCTCTTAGAGTTCAAGCTCTTTCATTGCAAGATCTTGGATTGTAAGCTTTGAAGATGTAAGATCTCTCATGTTGTAGATCAAATATTTGGAGGAAGCTCTCATATTGTAAGATCTCTCAGTTGTAGTTATTTTCAAATATTAATGTATGCTTTGTAAAGCATTTTGTCTTCTCTTTGTCTCCATGTTGTTATGTTTTTAGTTATGAGTTGGTAAGGGTGGTGTGGCCCTTCATCAAATTGTTTGGCAGAAATGGTTCTGACTGAGATAGGTCTTTTTATCCCAACGATAATCTTGGGTGCTCCCAAGTCATCAACACACCTAACAACTTTGCCCATACAATCGATTACTGCTTGATGCTGTTCAAGCCAATCCATTCCTAGAACTATATCATAGGATCCCAATGGAATTACCCTAAGATCCACTGAAGTAGTAAAGGATTTCAACTGAACCTTACAGCCTGGAGCTATTACTCTACTAGCCTCCACTCGAGACCCTGAAGCTAACTCCACTTGCCATAAGATATTAGCTCTAGCCACTGGAATACCACTCTGTGTAGCTAAGCTAGAAGAAATAAAGGAATCTGTAGCACCAGAATCAAATAAAATGGATATCTCCTTACCTTGCATTTCACCCTTGGCCTCAATGACTGTGTTCTGATGCTCAGCCTGCTTCTGGCCCAAGGTTGCAAATACACGGTGGTTCCGTGTAGAATCACTCACCATAGCCTCTGACCTAGGTGGATTAACCTCTGATCTCTGTTTGACCAAACCAGGACATTGAGCCTGATAATGTCCTTGCTACCCACAACGAAAACAAGTCACAGTCCTCTTGAAATCCCTGCCCTGAGAAGGTGTATTACTCTGAATACTCTGAGACTGCTGAGGAGGTTTGAATTGTTTAGGCCCCCTATTGTTCTTGTTAGACGATGCGGGTTTGTCAAACTTCCTCTTTTTGAACTTTCCACTTGAAAATCTAGATTTGAGGTTGCCTTGAGATTGCTTCGGACTCCTAAAATCACTCTAAATAGGCAGATTCACACTTGCTTTAGGGAATGACCCATGGTACCCTGACTTCATCTCAATAAGCTTGGCTCTCTCAGAAGCCTCCTGCATAGTCATAGGTTTAAAGGTCCTCACCTCTTCACCTATCTTGGGATTGAGCCCCCTGATGAAATGCTGTACCAGAGCCTTATTGTCCTCCGTCCACCCTGAGTATTTCTTGAGTTCATAGAACCTTCGTTCATAGGTCTCTACTGAAGCGCCCTTCTACAAAATATTGAAGAACTCTTCTGCACGGGCTTGCTGCCAATACTCGGACATAAACCTCTCCTTGAAGCATTCCAGAAAGAGTTCCCATGTCACCTGGGAGATATCTATTCCCAGTTTATCCAACTCTTGCTCCCACCAAATAGAAGCAAAATTCCTGAGCTGCATGACCGTCCACCGCACCTTCACATTGCTTTGGTAACGGTGTAAAATAAAACATCGCTCGATGTTCAACAACCAAGCTTCAGCCGCAGTACCTTCTTCTGTCCCATAAAATGGTGGTCCTTTAATCTTGGACAGATCTTTAATCTGTGCCCTGACAATAGGATCTTCCTCAATAAGAGGACCATTAGCATGAACCTGAGGCACTGGAGGATTTACTCCCCCACCTGGAATATGATTATTAGCCTCAATATTATCCAACCGATCCAAAATTTGTTGGAGAACATTAGCATGAGGATCCCCTTGTTCATCCTGATTGACACCCTCATTGTCACCTTGCCCGATGGGGTCATTTCCATCTGCATCCTGGTGTCTGGGAATTCTACCACGGCCCCTGCCTCTACCTCTGCCTCTGCCTCTACCTCTATCGACATTGGCATTGACTGGGTCACCACATCCCTGAGCTCCTCTTGTACGGGGAGGCATACTAGCAACCTGAAACAAACATCTACCGTTAAAAGACCACGCAACTAGCGAGCTAAACCCTTTAACCCGAAGCCCTAGTTAAAGAAACTTGGCTCTGATACCAAATGTAACACCACCCAATAACTAGGTGATGAAACCAAAATAAAACCAATCAAATACATACACCACAAAGAGATAATAATTTTTTTTTATTTAACTTCCACAAAACTGAATATAAAAGTTTACAAATTGTCTTACATAGTTGTCCATACAAAATTCTGATTACATTAGAGTAACAACAATACTCTTAATTGAAATGCTTCATATACAAATGTAGGAAATCTGCCTAATTTTTCTTATACGATCTATAAACTGCCCTAATGATCAACAGTATTGCCACAATCTGTTTTCCATAAATTTTAACAGCTGCCAACCATTGACCCAGATTCATAGTTTTAGCCATCTAGGTTCCTAAAATAACAAACAAGAACACAACACCACAAAACAAATAGGGCTCAGCATATTTACATAAATCATAAACCATAAAATACATTTGTGCCAAAACATCATTATCTCATCACAACAATCACATGATTAAGTAGACAAGAAAACATGATAAAGAGAGAGAACTCGCAGTCAGAATTCCAGAAGGATGATGCACATATAACTGAGATGTTTTAATCACTGAAGAGTCATGATTCTGCACCCATGGTTGTGCCCATGACAAATCTTACAGTGCAAGGTAATCTGTACTCCCGTTAATAAACATAATAGTGCACACAACTATCTGTTAATCCATTTAATAACGTAACAGTACCTTATGCCCCATACTCCGTTCTAGATCACGCAAATCATAGACATAGGGGAGACCAATTATCTTTTTAAATGTAAACCCAACCCAATTAATTTTAAAGGTTATCACTTGTTCACTGAATTGGTTCTCCTAATTCAGCCATCTCCATATGTGTTCATCTTCTGAAATTCTTCACAAACACATGTTTAAAAAAAAATTGCCAAAATCTTTTCAAGCAAATAGAATCAATCCATTAATCCATTTGATTCAACTTCTCAGGCATGGAACATATCACAGATATAAAATTATATCCACAAATTCCATTTCATATTTCTCATATATCCTACTAACACAATAGCAGAATTAAAGAAAGATTTCAGTAACAGTATCATTAGTGTATCCATAATTTTTCTACAAAAGATACAAACCAATAGACATGCATTTGAATAAATTCAGGAATCTAATACCAATAGATCTTAAACAAATGTTCTATGCTCACAGCATCATTAATCTAATAACGTTCAATATTAACTCGCAAAAGAAATAAATACACTACCCACATACATATATATGATAGAATTCATTTGAAATAAATTTATCATTCGAGCTTTTGTAGAGACAACAGTATAACAGAGTTATGGTTCAAAAACTACTGTTTGTTTGAACAAAAGAAATGACACAATCTCAAACATTCGAACCATATTATAACCACACCAAAACAATCTCATTATGATGTAACAGTGACATTCTAAAAAAGTGTATGAATAATCTCATACAAACAACGAACTCTATAATTAATTTCCAATGTTCATAAAACTATAACTGTTATAACTCTAACCGCGTATATTCCAATTACAGTCTCAACTCTAAACTGATTTTCATATAAACAAACTTGATATTACTTGTTCGAAAGTGACTAGATTCTATAGTTTCCATTTGTACAGATGAATAGCTGTAAACAAACCCAATTTCCCAATAACCAAGTTAAGACCAAAACACTATTTCCTTTTTCCCTATCACAAGTTCGTGTTCACAAGCTATCAGTTAATAAAAGGATACGAATCTATTTTCATTTTCAATAATCTAGAAAATCATTTCCATTTTGACAGAAACCAAAATGTAACAGGTTACACCATAAATAATAATCCTCAAATGAAAAGTCATGAAATTTCATACAAACCCCCATTTTCTTTACAACTCCCAATTCAAAACCCTTGCTCGTACATAGTCATAAAATGTTGACTTCATATAAACCCTTCACAGATATCTCTACCCGATACTTCAAAATGAACTCGAACAATGACCGAAAACTTAACAACAAATTAAACTCGAACACCCTCACAAATATATATGACTGTAAGTATCCCAACAGAACAGTCCGCATACACAGCATTTGTAAACACCAAACAGAGTATCAAAAGAAATGATAAAACATTTAAAAATCTGAGTACCCATAACCAAAAATTGAGCTAGGTCACCATTTCTAGCATTTTCTAAAGTAGAGTGTTGACTCAAACCAGAAAGTTCATCGAAATTGACTTCACATAATTCCCTTCATAGTGTTGATACAATAAAAGACAATAACACAGCCGAACTCGACCACTACACAAACATCCATAATAAAAGAATAGTCACCAAATGTTAATATCGTTGAATACTAACAATTTTTAAGAAAGGAACTGTAAACAGTTGTTTCGAAACCAAAAGAGTGTTCATTTCCACCTTATATCTTTCATTTTCTATTCTTGCAACATATGGAGTTTATTAATATAGTGCCATAGAAACATATACTATTCTTATAATAGAATAGACACAAAATACAAAACCCAAAACCCGAAATCTTTTGAAACACATTTTCAGTTGAAACAACAGTAATACATGTGCATGGATAAAAGAGAGGGTTAGAATGCTGGCCCTGACCTGTTTAATCGAGCACTGAGACAAGAATCCACACTCTGTTCTTCACCGAAACCCCCAAACCAGCTGAAGATTGCAAGCACAAACATACAACCAAAAGATGCAATGCCATCGCATAGATAAGGAAATGATATTTGCAACCCACAACAGTCCATGACCCTAAAGTCACTCAGGTCGGCCGAACAAGATGCCATGCTAATAGCCATTAAAAATGATAGAGAGAAAGAAACCCTCCGAAACCACAGCAACAATGGTGAACAAAACTCTAACCAAGATAAACTTCATTAACTCCACCTTGCCAGTCGAACGGATTTCCCACACTTGGCCAGCTGAAAGCCCAAGTGAAGTACCAACTCGGACTCCAAACCAACCGACTAACACATGCGAAATCAATACCAACAAACAAGTGTCCATTAACATAGCCGCCAAAAACCTTCACTAAACCCAAAGCTCGGTGCTTCCAACAACCACAGCCGATAATGCTAACTTCAAATACCGCCACCACCTCTAATGCATCTCCGTTTATGAATAAGGGAAGATCATAGTATATATTTTTATATGTGCCTAAGTGTGAATTATCATTCACACTTAGGTGCATATATTTATATATATATAAATCATATATATATATATATATATATATATATATATATATATATATATATATATATATATATATATATATATATATATATATATATATATATATATATATATATATATATATATATATATATATATATATATATATATATATATATATATATATATAAACATGATCATCAATTATTCAAATAAGAAGATTTCTAAGTAACATATATATATAGTCCATTCTAACATGGTAAATATATATATGTTTACTCATAAACATAACGAGAATCAATTACTAATTGAAATACTAACATATTACAAACTGGTACATTACCAATTATAAGGAGAACAAATTCTGCATTCAGAGTCCAAATAATACCAATATACACGAAACAAAATGAATGTTCATAACATCATTAAGCAATAACAGAATTTCTACCAATGATACTTACAACAGAATTACATAATAAGCACAATGATTCAACAGTAAACCATTTTGATCTGAGAATCCAAACACTCGAAATGAGTCCATAATGAAAACATATTATAACATTAGGTCCTTATGATTGATAATTAACACACACACACGTATAGTACTTAAAATATAAGGTACTGAATTAACAACATACTAACTAACAGAGTTTATGTTTTCCAGTCTTAACTTAAAACAAATATAACATCAAAAGTACTTCCACTAAAAATAGAATGAAATAGGGTCAGGCATGACATTGTCAAGGGCTAGACCCTATAAGGAGTCTTTTAAAATAACCCTATTAGGGGTGGGGACACACTATCCTAGAGCTCACTACTCAAGTGGTGAAGGCTACAACCTTCTGATCTCAGATACACACTATATCTACAGGATGAAGTGGCACTGTGACACTGCTTGTCTGATTAGTTTCTTTGATGCACTCATGGTTTGACCTCTTGCAAAGCTCTAATACATCTTAAGTACTCTTTTCATACTTATTCTCTACTTATCTCAACTCTATATTCACTACCACAATTGTTACAAAGGGCACATCGCATATTTATATGTGCTACCAAAATAATTAACTAGGTCGGCCTATAACTGATTACATACAACAATTCTAATTCAATTGGCCGAAGCATGTTTACATACAAACATAATTACATGTCTACAACCTAAATACCATAGGCGCATGCCCTTTAAATTTTTTTTTTATCATTGCTAAAAAAATTATAAACCATCAGCTGCATACTCTTTTCTGTTCTGACATTCACTAGTTGTACCTCTTCTACTATCTGTATCTTCGTCATATGGTCTCATTTGATCATGCGCTATTACACTTGCCATTAATACATACATAGAGGCTTAACTTCAAGGGCTCATACCTTAACTAGGTCATACACATGTGCGTTGATGCTCTGATCTTCTGGTACTCTGCTAACTATCCAGTCTTTTGTACTTAGCCAAATTCTGATCTTCTAATGATGTGCACTGACTCCAAAACACTATATTACTTTGTTGTCATAATGAAAACACTATATTTAGTCATATACAATAGTATAGTCAACTTGAAAACAATCGCACCCTTTTTCATTAATGGCCCAACAAAGGAATATGGAAAAGCTAAAATCTATATGATGCAGGAGCATCCTGGGTGTAAGAGCAATCTTGCATCACCCAAAAACATTTCTATTTTTTCTTTTTTGAATTCAATAAGGGCTATCTTGTGCAGAGCTGCTATTTATGGAAAGTTACTATTTTTGGTAATTTTTGTATGTGCTCAGAATGATCTGATTTCTTTCTTGGAGGTTCATTTTGGTCATATAAGTCTGCCAGTAAAGTTTCATTGCCAGATCAAGTGTATATTGGAAGATATTGAAGATTTTTGGTATTGGCAGCAGGGGACATAAACTTTGAACTTAGTTTTGAAGGCTTTAGAGGCCTCAGATGAGGTCAAATTTTGGGCTGAATGAAGCTTGCTTAATTCAGGCGTTGTAGAGCTCCTCGTGCCCTTTCCGAAATGCGGTTAAAATATTCAATCGGGTCAATTGGTGATGACTTATGGTCTTCGGAAGTTGGGTCACCTAAAATGGCGGAAAATGATTTTTCTTCAAAATTTCTGTTCGGGTTTCAAAATTTATTTTGAGTCGACTATGACGTAATGAAATGTAAAATAAAAATAATTCTAAGTTTGGTCGGCCTTATTGGCTAAAATTCTGGAACCTTCCCAGGCGGTGGAAAATTGCCTATATAAGGAAGGCTGTATTATTGTCTTAGGCAGTTCAGAATAGTTCTGGGTAGTAGATCTGGGTATTGATTCGAGGCTTTGTCCTACAGAATATTGTAAGGGAATGCCCATGTGGCTTTGCATATTGTAATTCTGAAAGTTTGTAATTCCACATTTGTGGAGATAATAAGAAGCCAATTTTCTGTTCTTGGATATTGTTGTTGTTTCTCTATTTCTATTATGTGTTTGTGGTATTAAGGGGAGCTCCCTCCATCACTATACCCTTATACACAAAACTCTTTATCATACTCTAACTTATATCTCCCTTATACTCTTTACATACATCTTCTTTACATATATGACTCCATATTCTATACAGAGTACTCCCCCTTTGACATTAATGACAAAGGTGTTCCAAAAATTGTATCTACAATTACTTACAATGTTAAGACATCTCAATATGTTGTCTGCAACTTTTTGATCTCTTGTTTCCTAAATGCAATTAGTGTATTGATAGTTTGGAGATGGGCGCTTAAGGCATATGTTTTTTTCTCTGTCTTCTCCAAATCCATGCTAGGTCCTTGATCATATGTCACCATGGTGGCATCAATCTCCTTTATATTCTAAATAAGCACATCTAGGAATGGGGCAAGAGCATTCCTTAGTTGTTTTTGCCTTGCCCTTATCTTGGACATCTCCTTCTCAGCTTTTTCTATTTTATCTATTTGTCCATGGTATATATTTTTGCACATGTTCACATTAATGGATGGATCTTCTACTAATTTCCTTATGCTATCAATCATAGCTTCTACCTGTTGGATCTTCTTGTATAGATCAGTAGTCAACTTGTCCTAATTCATACAATTAGTAATAATCTTCCTACCCTTTGCTACAAACTCCTTCAAAGATACTTGACTAGTCTTTAGTGAGCTTACGTCAAGTCTAAAGTTGCTAACCAATTCACTTAGCCTCTTTTTCATATATTTTTCTTCTACAACTAGGGATGTAGATTCTTCCAAGCTAGAGAAATTAGTCTTGAAGTTTGAAAGAATTATGCTTACATCATCAACTGAATGGACCTTAGACACTTTCTTGTCTTAAGGTAATAGGTTTCTCAAAATGTTGACTAATTCAACAAACACAGGATTCCTCATTACCTATTTCTCATTTGCTTTCTCCATGGCTAAGACACTGATCTTGATTAGGTCTTTTTTTCCCCAAGAATCCAAACTAGTGGTGTCTGGTGTCAATCATGTCAATGATGATGTTCAGGGTAATGGAGTTATAGGAGTGCTATCCACCACTTGTTGCTTTACTCTGGTTGTCATTTCAATAGATGGCTCATCTATTGGTTCACTTCCTTTCACCTCTTCTTCTTCTTTCTTCTCTTATGTCTTTTATTCCTCTTTTTCAGTCTCTTTCTCTTCTTGTTGTTGTAACTTGGGTGAATTGTCACCATATAAAGTTTTAACCTCATGTGTTCTTACAAAGGCCTCTTAAAACTTGTCTAAGTCATTATATATACCTTCCATAATAATCTCTACATTATCAATAATGATAGTGTTGTTGTTTTGTGTCTTTGACATGGGTGCAGACTTGTCTGCATCTGTAGGTGTTTCAACTATAGGCGTTGAATTGTGAGGACCTATGAATGGTATCTTTTTGATCTTTGATTCCTTGGCTACCTTTGTGGGCACTTGAGATGTGGGTGTAGTAGGTGGATACATGTGCAATTTTAGAAAAACTTTCACAAAGGCTTTCTCTATTTCCTTTGCAACCAACTCATAATTCTTATCCATGATATGTAATGTTCTTATTTTGGTTCTAAGGTGCAGCTTCACTAGATCTAACAACAAGGTTTCCTCCTCAAGAGAACATACTGGGAGGCTTTCATATATTGTCTTTTCTCTTATCCTTTGATCCTCTTCAATATCCCATCTTTTTAAGAATTCTAGTATATTCCATACATTATCTAGAATCATCGTCTTATATCCTAGGACTGTACTTTTGAACTTTAGCATATGTTTGATAATCATTCCATGAATTTCAGATTTTTTTATTTCACTATATTTCTCATATAATTTTCCTACTTGATCTATCCTACCTTCATCAACAATTATTGTACTCAACACACTAAGACTAGGTTTGAAACCTACTTGTGGAGGTGCTTGAGTGTTCTTCTTACTTCTGGTTTCTCATGAGGATGGATGACTAGTGCTAATTTATTTCTTCCTCTTAGGCATTGCCTTATAATCAAGAGGAGTTGTAAGATCAATTCTTTTTGTGGGTGTAGGAGGGGTACAATGAGATTTTTCCTGTTTATCCTCAGGGTCTTCAATTTTCTCAATCTTGACCTTCTTTAACTTAGGATCATCAGTTTTTACTTCTGCAACAAATGCACTCTAAATTCCCAAAGCAATCTTTTCTTGTCTTTCTTTGTCAAGGTCTTCTTGTGTTACTCCATGAATTATTAGGATCTTAGAAGTAACCTTAGCTACTTTCCTCTTAGTTGTGCTATTCAACACTGTGTCAACTTCTCTTCTCTTTTCTTCATAAGTCCCCCATCTTGGCTCATTAGGGTCCTTAGGTGCTGATAGTAGTACTTGAGCATAGGATTCAAATATTTGTTCATCAACCTCATATCCAAGTGGATGGATCCACTTTTTTCTTGGTTTAACTACTTCCATACAAGTTACATCAGTTTCTACCATAAATCATATGCTATCCTTGTATTTCTAAACTATGCACTCTGGAATCTTGTATCTCATCTATATTTTGGCCTTGAATGTCTTCAAATCCATCATATTTAATACTTTAGTGTACTTTTAGTAGATGCCTTAAAGGATATCTATGGCATTCTATGAATACTCTTGTCCAAATATAGATCTGACACCTTTCCAAGTATTTAGAAGTACATGTATATGATCAAAGACCCAAATCTGAATATTTTGTTCTTGTCATGTTTAATGGCTTTAACATTATCTATTAGTTGTGCACGTAGGATCTCACAAAGATTAAACTCACTATTTTATCTCACAAGTCTTATTGCTAAAAGAATTATGGTGGTTGACACACTGTTCACCCTGTTGGTGTGTTGAAACCTATACCCTAGTATCATAGACATCAATTTGATGTATTTCTCCTATATAGGCTCAATAGTCATTTTGCACCTATCACTTCTTGACTTTCATGTTTGTTCTACAAGTTTTCTTACATCCTTACCCATTTGAACAATGACACCTTTCTTAGATAGGCATGTCATCTCATGAATTAGGTCTCCTATGATCCTTACAAGTACTTAACCTATGAATAATAGGTCATCATAAATTCTACTAAGTAAAATCTTTATCCACTTGGACTCATAAAACTCATATGTCATAGCATATTCAACCATGGGATTGTTTTCTAACTATGTAAACTCATCAATGAAGTTTTTGTCTAATTTCATCATATTCTCCATGTGCACTCTAATTCTATCAAGACCTACTAGTTCCTTCTTACAGTAAATGTATGCACGGATGTCTTCAACATGCATAAAAACAATAGGGGTTTGGGATAATGCTCCCTCTAAATCATGTATGGTGGATTTGAAAGGGTGCCTCTTAAAAATGTATCTCTTCTTCTCCGTAACATCAAACACAATAGGAGTAGCCATAAATTACTTTTTTATTACTTCAATTAGGTTTGAAAGAACTTATGAATCATCGTGATGGATTAGGGCTTCCGCAACTGATCAAATACACTTCTACACTAGTGAATCACACTTCAATCCTTCACAATCAACTGCTAGGGCTTGAGTGCTCTCCAGTCACTCAAACTCAAATTAAATGAATAATTTAGAAGTCTCTAACTACTTTAAAGTGAAAAATTCTGCCATTAATGCTTGCCACATAAACCAAATTTTCACTGAAAATCTCCAACTTTCATTTTGTAATCAATCATGTAGTGCACTCTTGCACATAGGTTCTACTAGTCTCCAAAAGGTTAAATCCAAAGGCACATACTCGGAGGGTGAGTATACCAACCGCACATGGGTCTAGAGCTAAATTAGCTCCCCCTATGACCCTAGGGTCATTCATCTTGTAATGCCCACCCTAGCATCTTCTTATGTTAGACTGACAGGACTTTTAGTTTGATACTTTGGATTTTATGATGGACTATGATTATTGTTTAGTTAGCATTTTATGAGACATTTGAGCATATATATTTGGTTACTGCAGTTTATTTGGAAATATTAAAATAGCATTTAATGATGTATGGTTAGAAATGAACTATCAGTAAAGTGCTTTACATTGATTTGTGTTATGATGTTTATATTATGATCTAACCCTATTGACCTATTATGGTTTGACATTTACTGGTTGATGTGAGTGTAGGATGAGGAGGGGTAGTTGTAGTTACTCCTATGAAAGGTCCACATGATGTCGCACTCTCCCTCCTTATTTGCCACTGCCTATTTATATTTATATATTTGTATATGCATATCAGTTGCTAATGCAGGATACAGGTACCAGGCATCATCTCCCCTTGGCTACACAGGTTTGAGTGTGCCTTCAAAATCCTCAAACCATTGATGTGTGGAGATTTAACCAAGATACTCTCAAGGTTACCCATGGACTTAGAATTCTATTTAGGAAGTTATCCTAGTTTGGAAGTGGAATGTAGTTTATGTTATGGACTTGATTTGATGTCGGTCTAAGTTTATGATTGAGTTAGAATTAATTTGTTTTATATGTATAATAAATAATTATGTTATAATTTTTTTAATTTTATATAGGTATGTGTATATGTGGGTGCACACGCATATATCCATGCTTATATAAATAATAATAATTTTATGTTTTCATTAATTATGTTTATAATAAGTAAATAAAGTGAGTTAAATCAAGTATATTTAATAAATGTATTAAATAAAAAGTAAAAATAATAATAATAATAATAAGAAAAGGAAAATGTCCTTTGCAGTAATATTGGCTATCTAGGAGGGAGTTGAACTTGAGACCTCCTAGAAGTTAGGCCACTCGTTTTCCTATTGTGCTATGTGTTTTTCTTGAAAGGTATTTGTTCATTATTCTTGTTATGCTTTCGTTTAAAAGATATTTTAATTAAATTTATTAAAAACCTTGATTAAGTCTTTACAGGAGATTATATGGTTATTCCTCCAACCAACTATGGAAGTTGGAGAAGTTGCTTCCCATAAAGCAACTCCTCCAACCACATAGTTGGGGAATAAATATTTGAAGATTTTTGTGTGCGGGAGGATGTTAATTTTTGGAAGATTTGTTTTCTTTTGAGTTGTTTGTAATTGGTTTCTCCAGAAGTTTTTGGTGAAAATTTATGTGAGTTTGAGAGTTTTTGGATTGCTAGGAGTTGATTTCCAAAGGAAGATTTCTAGAGGGATATCTACTCAAGGATTGAAGCTCTACAGAGATTATCCAGTCAAGGGAAGAGGATTCTCCATAGGAACCAAGGTAGGGTCTAAAATGGGAAGAATCTCCATTCTTTATGTGTGAATATGTTTGTATATGATATGATAATAAACTATGTATGATTATATAGTTTTTGTTGATGGTCATGTGGAAGGATGAGTATATCTTTTATTGAATTAAGTAGTGAAGTCTAGTAAGAAATAGGAAGGGTCATGAAGGTGTAGGATTGAAATGCAGTCATTTCCTTACTATTTTCCTCTTGCAGAATTCTCTATGAAATTGATGCTTTTATTTGGGTTAATTTGGTATGTACGATCCTTAATATTCTCCTTTTTATCTCCCTTCTTTCCAGAATATTCTTGAGAGCTTCCAGAAATTAGAACTATTATTTCAACCTTACTGGTTCATGTTAGTTTGTGCACCACCTTTCTTTGTCAAGATCTAGAACATATTTATTAGATTGATATGATGGATTGATGAGCTATTTCTAAAGGGAAACTGGGAGATCTCAAATGGGTCTTGCTCAGTTTAGGCAACCATGTTAGAAAGTAAAGTCCACCAAGATAACTGAGAGGGGGGGGGGGGTGAATCAATTATCAAATAATTATAAACTTTATCAACTTCAATAGCATTTAACCATGTAAGCAATGTAATTACCAACCATAGAAAGATATTCATACACAATGACACAATAACACAAGATATGTTGACTAGGGAACCTCTTGATCAAAGAGTAAACCCCAGTGGGAATGATGCCCACAAAAGATGCACTAATATGAATATTCCTTGTGAAAGGATGGAATCTATTAGGAGTCTTATGAAATAAATTTAGTACATATGAATCCTTGTTAGGATATTTTGAATCCCTGTTAAAAGAATCTAACCCTATTAGGAGTTATGGAAGACAGAAGGACCCACTGCCCAAATAGCTTCAGGGTAATATCATTGAACACACTGTCCAAATGACCTTAATATTATTTAGCAGAATAATATGAAATATGTCACCTCCTCACTATGCCAAACCACACTCACTGCTACACTAGATCTCAATTTCAGATCTCTGTACTTTGCATGTCTTCCTTCACAATTTCTCTTTCACAACTTCATTAGCTCTTTTCTTCACTTCATGCTTACATTCACATTCAACCATACCATGCTCACACTTCTTTCAAATACTACTACATTAAAATAAGGAAAAACATTCCTTCCTTTATACCACACTCAAATAATTACAAGTGAGTCACAACACAAATACAAAAGAAAAATTTCCACACGCTACATCAAAATTACATAAAACTGTCAGCTTCCAAATGCAATAACTCTTTACTCATACAACCTCAAAGTCTACGCTATGAACCACATCACTATCAATGTGTCTTGAACTTTCCCTTAACTACACAAAACTAGATTCCATCCGGATTAGGAGATATCATCTGATTTCCACAAATCGCTACTCAGGAACACTGTCTGAATACTCCTTCCACCAAAATGCTCATAACTTCCATAAATAAATGAATTACTATATGTGCTCTTAATCATAGACAAATAAAATATCAAAGAATATAACCTCAAGATCGCATAGCTCCAACTGCAATATACCACGTGTGCTAATCAAAACATCGTCTGCTTCTTTGCTAGTCTCTAGAAGATCACTGTGTTCACATCAATGACAATCATAGTCATGAATGCAACAAAAAATACTATAGAATGACTACCAACATCAAGCATTCATTCCTAAAAATCTCCCCCATTGGCATTTTTGGCAACATAGATGAAAAACATCCAATGTTCCAAAAATTCAAAACTACAACACTGCTGCTCTGAAAAACATTTTGAATCTTCTTCATCAATAAAATCTTGCTTCATCTTCCTATTCAGTTCTCTCCAAACATATGGTACAAATGGTTTTTCATGTACACTTCTCCACCATTGACATCAATGACAAAAATTTCATCACTATGTCAGCAACAACTCAATGTTAATAGACACTATTCAAAACATACATTCACAAAAGTCCTCATGACTCAGCTCACATACTCCTCCATAGAGGAAGTAACAACATCCAATCCAAAAGAAAAATCAGGCTCATATACCACTGGATGAATGCAACCAATTGCATCATTACTCAAAAGTAGGTTGGCCCATAACCCCAAGTATACCTCTCAAATACTCAAATGTATCCTTAGGCAAAGGCTCCGTAAATATGTCTGCTATTTGTTCCTTTGTGCTTATGTACTCCAGTCTGACTTCTTTTTCAGGAATTTTCTCTCTTACAACATGATACTTGATCTCTATATGCTTAGTCATAGAAAGTAATACATGATTCTTAGACATACTAACTATATTGGTGTTATCATAATGTATGACAATAGGCTCAACAAACCTAATTACAATATCCTTCAGCATTTGCTTCATCCAAATTATCTGGTTACAATTTTCTGTTGCTGCTACATACTCTCCTTCTACTATACTTTGTGAAATACAATTTTGCTTCTTGCTTAGCCAAGAAACTAATCTTCCTCCAAGAAAAAAGGCTCCACCACTGGTGCTTTTCTTATAATCAACACTACCTCCCCAATCAGCATTTGTATATGCACATAGGGTAAAATCATCAGATTTTTCATACCATAATCCATAGTCCATTGTACCTCTTAAATATCTCAGTATCCTCTTTACTGCTACATAATGTGACTCTCTAAGTTCAGCTTGAAATCTTGCTACCATTCCAACTGAATGTGCTATATCAGGTCTAGTGTGTGTCAAATACTACAATCCTCCAATCATGGATCTGTATTTCTTCTACTCAACTATTGGTGTTTCATCTTTGCTAGATAGTTTATGTCCTATAACCATAGGTGTTTCAACTAGTTTATAGTTCTCCATTCCAAATCTTTTCAGAAAATTATTCAAGTACTTTGTCTAACTTACAAAGATACCATCACTGTTCTACATTATCTATAATCCTAAAAAGTATTTCATCTCACCAATCATACTCATATCAAATTCAATCTTCATTTAATCAATAAATTTTTCACTAGCTTCATCTTCTCCTCCAAAGATAATGTCATCAACAAAAATAACTATAATCAACAAACCATTTTCAATGTTTTTTGTGTACAAGTTGCTATCAACTATTTCTTTAGCAAATCCTAATTTCAACAAATACTTATGCAGTCTTGCATACCAAGTTCTAGGTGCTTGATTTAGTCCATATAGTGCTTTCTTTAGTTCACATAACATGTCTCCTTCTTGAGTTAAAAGAAAACCTTTAGGCTACTCAATGTAGACTTCTTCTTCCAATTCACCATTCAAAACTGCGGATTTCACATCCATTTGATACACTTTGAATTTCTTAAAAGCTTCATAGGCCAAGAACATTCTTACTCCTTCAATTCTCGCCACAAGTATAAAATTTTCTTCATAGTCAATTCCTTCTTGCTGTAAGTATCCCTTACATACCAATCTTTCTTTTTTTCTTACTTCTTCTCCTTGTTCATTCATCTTGTTTCTAAATACCCATTTAGTTCCAATCACATTCTTGTCTTTAGGTCTAGGGACCAATTCCCATGTCTTGTTCTTTTCAATTTGATCTAGTTCTTCTCTCATAGTATTAATCCAATGTTCATCTTCACAAGCTTCACTAGTAGATTTAGGTTCAATTTGAGAAATCAAACATAAATGTACCTTATTCCGAGTCAGAACTCCTCTATCCAAACTTCCAATAACTTTTTCAATAGGATGATGTTTTGATATATACCTATTCAGTGTCATAGTCATAGATCTTACTTCAACTATAGATTCTTTTCTAGATTCCTCTCTGGTTTCTTCAGCATGACTCTCATTCAATAGTTCACTGTCAGTCTCATAGTATAATTCAGTAGTTTCATTAGGTTGAGGATGAGCGTCTTCATCAGATACATAATCAAGCATTCTTTTCTAAATTTGAAAATTATCATCAACTCTAACATTTGTGCTCTCTACAATAGTTTTAGTTCTCTTATTGTAACATCTATATGCTTTGCTCTTCAAAGAATATCCAAGAAAAATACCTTCATCACTTCTAGGATCAAACTTTCCAATATCATCATCTCTCTTTATATAACATTTACTTTCAAAAATTCTAAAATACTTAATTGAGGGTGCATGTCCAAACCATAATTCATAAGGTGTCTTGTCTATGTATACTTTGATTTGTACTTTGTTCATTGTATACACTAATGTACTCACTTCTTCTCTCCAAAATGTCTTCTCCAAATCATTCTCAAATAACATAGCTCTTGCTGCTTCAGTTATTGATCTGTTTCTTCTTTTTGCAATACCATTTTGTTGAGGTGTTCTCAGGGCTAAAAATTGTCTCTTAAACTCTCTAGAAGTAAATTCTCCACCTCTATCAGATCTCAAACATTTAATCTTCATTTCAGATTCATTCTCATCTTTATTCTTAATGATCTTAAACTTATCAAATGCTTCAGATTTTTCTTTCAGAAATGCAATCCACATCATTCTTGTAAAATCCTCACCAAGAATCATAGAATACCTTTCTCCATAGAATCCTCTAGTCCTAGTAGGACCGGTCAAGTCTGTATGAACAATCTCCAACTTCTCTGTCGATGTGAACTTCTTACTAGGAAATGAACTTCTCTTTTGCTTAGCCATCACACATTCTTTACAAATCATGTTAGTAGGCTTCATAATTTTAGACAAATCCCTTATTGCATGTGTAGTACTCACTTTCACAATGTTATCAAAATTTATATGACAAAACCTTCTATGCCATAAAAAACTGTCATCAATTTTAGTAATCAAACATGTCATCTCAGTAGGATTCAACTGAAATACATTACATCTAGTTCTAGATCTAGTTCCAATCAGATTTCCATCTTTATCCTTTATCACACAAGTTTTCTTAGTAAACCAAACTTGATATCCCTTATTCACTAATTTTCCAACACTCAAAAGATTATGTTTCAATCCATCAACAAAGTCAACATCATTAGTATTAGTCTTTCCATCAAGAGTAATAGATCTTATACCTTTAATCAAACAAGGTGCATTGTTACCAACTCTAGTGGTTGTTCACATCATATGACTGGTGACATGAAGAAGTTCATAAAGTTTACCAATTATGATGAAGGAGTTGTTGTCTATAATCCAATCAGCTTTCTTTTCAACTTGGGAAACTAATGCTTTTTCTTCCTTAACATCAGTTTCAAGATTCTCTTCTTTAATTGCTACAAATCCTATTTCATCATTACTCTTAGTATCACTTTCACTCAAAGTACTTTCTATACTAGCTTCAAGATGTTTCTCATTAGCATAATAACATTCCTTTGATCTTCTAGGCTTGAAATTATTTATGTACTTCTTAACTCTCTTAGGACACGTAGGTGCAAAATGACCATATTCTTGACAAGTCCAATATTTAAAAATTTTCTTACCATCTAGTTCTCTTTT
This sequence comes from Chamaecyparis obtusa, assembly GCA_027943335.1. Classification (NCBI taxonomy): domain Eukaryota; kingdom Viridiplantae; phylum Streptophyta; class Pinopsida; order Cupressales; family Cupressaceae; genus Chamaecyparis; species Chamaecyparis obtusa. Next base: position 20,293 of record BSBK01014231.1, read on the forward strand.
CACAAGCAAGGCAATACCTTCTTCAATTTTCTTGTCTTCTTCATTTCTAGATCTGTTGCTGCTAGCATAATCTCCACTCACACTGGTACTTCTTGACAAAGTAGGATGAATACTAAGAGCATTGAATGTTGTCTCCATTATAGGTAAGTCTCCTAATAATATCAAGTTCATCTCTGCTCCTTCTAATCTTCCAAGAAGAGTTTCTCTTCTAAATTTTTCTATACAATGTATAACTTGTTCAATCATCTGTGTTGTCTGCTTAAATACATGAGTCAATGTCCTCAAAATTTTCCGTATCACTTCATTCTCTGTCTTTGTTCCCCCACAAGCTTTTATTCCTACAACAATTTTTGACATTCTACTAATATAGCTTCTAACAAATTCATCATCCATCATTCTTATATCCTCAAATGCACATATCCAATTATGTAATCTAGCTCTCTTTGCATGTTCATCACCTTTAAAAGTAGAGTGTAAAGCTTTCCAAATTTCATGGGCTTTTATTAAACATTTTACCTAGCTGTATTCATTCTCTAGAAGTGCTATCAAAACTGCTTCTCTTGCAAGTATGTTACACATGAATAGATCTAGCACATCTTTAGATCCAGTCTCGAGATTGTCTTCTCCAATGATAGTCTTTTCATTCTTTGTAATCAACCAATAACCTGGTCCTAAACATAGTAGATGTGTTTTCATCTTTTCTTTCCAGCTTGCAAAATTTACTCCATGAAACTTAGTGCATTCTTTACTAAAATTCACCATGGATCTCCTTAAGCTGTTAAACTTTTCTTTCAAGGACATGCTACTCTGATACCAATTGTTAGAAAGTAAAGTCCATCAAGATAACTAAGAGGGGGTGGGTGAATCATTTAGAAGATAATTATAACCTTTATCAACTTCAATAGCATTTAACCATGTAAGCAATGTAATTACCAACCATAGAAAGATATTCATACACAATGACACAATAACACAAGATATGTTGATTAGGGAACCTCTTGATCAAAGAGTAAACCCCAGTGGGAATGATGCCCACAAAAGATGCACTAATATGAATATTCCTTGTGAAAGGATGGACTCTATTAGGAGTCTTATGAAATAAATTTAGTACATATGAATCCCTGTTATGAGATTTTGAATCCCTGCTAAAAGATTCTAACCCTGTTAGGAGTTATGGAAGACAGAAGGACCCACTGCCAAAATAGCTTCAGGGTAAGATCACTGAACACACTGTCCAAATGAACTTGATATTATTTAGCACAATAATATGAAATATGTTACCTCCTCACTCTACCAAACTGCACTCACTACTACACCAGATCTCAATTCTAGATCTATGTACTTCACATGTCTTCCTTCACAATTTCACTTTCACAACTTCATTAGCTCTTTTCTTCACTTCATAATTACATTCAAATTCAACCAAACCATGCTCACACTTCTTTCACATACTCCAACATCACAATAAGGAAAAAAATTCCTTCCTTTATACCACACTCAAATAATTACAAATGAGTTGGCACACAAATACAAAATAAAAGTTTCCACACTCTACATCAAAATTACATAAAACTGTCGGCTTCCAAATGCAATAACTCTTTACTCATGTGACCTCAAATTTTCTGTTGTGAACCAAGTCACTATAAATGTGTCTCAAACTTCCCTTTAACTACGAAAAACTAGATTCCATCTTGATTAGATGATATCATCTAATTTCCACAAACCGCTACTCAGGAACACTGCCTGAATACTGCTTCCACCAAAATGCTCATAAATTCCATAAATAAATGAATTACTAGATGTGCTCTTAATCATAGACAAATAACATATCAAATAATATAACCTCAACATCACATAGCTTGAACTACAATATCCCACGTGCGCTAATCAAAATATTGTCTGCTTCTTTGCTAGTCTCTAGAAGATCATTGTGTTGACATCAATGACAATCATAGTCATGAATGCAACAACTGCTACAGAATGACTGCCAACATAAAGAATTCATTCCTAATGATCTCCCCCATTGGAATTAATGGCAACATAGATGAAAAACATCCAATGTTCCAAAAATTCAATACTGCAACACAACTACTCTGACAAACATTTTGAATCTTCTTCATCAATAAAATCTTGCTTCATTTTCCTATGCAGTTCTCTCCAACAGTTGGTACAAATGGTTTTTCATGTACACTTCTCCCCCACTGACATCAATAATAGAAATTTCATCACTATGTTAACAACAAATCAATGTCAATAGACACTATTCATAAAATACATTCACAAGAGTCCTCATGACTCAGCTCACATTCTCCCCCATAGAGGAAGTACCAACATCCAATCCAGAAGAAAGATAGGGCTCATATACCACTAGACAGATGTAACCAATTGCATCATTACTCAAAAGTAGGCTAGGGCATAACCCCAAGCATACCTCTCAGATACTCAAATGTATCCTTAGGAAAAGGCTTCGTAAATATGTATGCTATCTCTTCCTTTGTGCTTATGTACTCTAGTTTGACTTCTTTTTCAACAAATTTCTCTCTTACAACATGATACATGATCTCTATATTCTTAGTCTTAGAATGTAATACAGGATTCTTAGACATACTAATTATACTGGTGTTGTCACAATGTATGACAATAGGCTCAACAAAGCTAATTCCAATATCCTTCAGTATCTTCTTCATCCAAATTATTTGGTTACAATTGTTTGCTGCTACAACATACTCTACTTCTTCTGTACTCTGTGAAATAAAATTCTACTTCTTGCTTAGCAAGGAAACTAATCTTCCTCCAAGAAAAAAGGCTCCACCATTGGTTCTTTTCTTATCATCAACAATACCTCCCCAATCAACATCTGTATATGCACATAGGGTAATATCATCAAATTTTTCATACCACAATCCATAGCCCATTATGCCTCTTAAATATATCAGTATCCTCTTTACTGCGACATAATGTGACTCTCTAGGTTCAGCTTGAAATCTTGCTACCATTCCAACTGAATGTGGTATATCAGGTCTAGTGTGTGTCAAGTACTACAATCCTCCAATCATGGATCTATATTTCTCCTGCTCAACTGCTAATGTTTCATCTTTTCTAGATAGTTTATGTCCTTTAACCATAGGTGTTCCAACTGGTTTACAATTCTCCATTACAAATCTTTTTAGAAAATCATTCAAGTACTTTGTCTAACTTACAAAGATGCCATCACTTTTTTGTGTTATCTGTAATCCTAAAAAGTATTTCATCTCACCAATCATACTCATTTCAAATTCAATCTTCATTTCATCAGCAAATTTGTCACTAGCTTCAGCTTCTCCTCCAAAGATAATGTCATAAAAAAAAAACTATAATCAACAAACCATTTTCAATTTCTTTTGTGTATAGGTTGCTATCAACTATTCCTTTAGTAAATCCCAATTTTGACAAATACTTATCCAGTCTTGCATACCAAGTTCTAGGTGCTTGATTTAGTCCATATAGTGTTTTTTTCAATTTACATACCATGTCTTTTTCTTGAGTTAAAGGAAAACATTCAGGCTGCTCAATGTAGACTTCTTCTTCCAATCCACCATTCAAAAATGTGGATTTCACATCGATCTGATACACTTTGAATTTCTTAAAAGCTACATAGGCCAAGACCATTCTTACTACTCCAATTCTTGCCATAGGTGCAAAAGTTTCTTCATAGTCAATTCCTTCTTGCTACAAGTATCCCTTACATACCAATTTTTCTTTGTTTCTAACTACTTCTCCTTGTTCATTCATCTTGTTTCTGAATACCCATTTAGTTCCAATCACATTCTTGTCTTTAGGTCCAGGGACCAATCCCCATGTCTTTTCCTTTTCAATTTGATCTATTTCTTCTCTCATAGCATTAATCCAATGTTCATCTTCACAAGCTTCACTAGTAGATTTAGGTTCAATTTGATAAATCAAACATAAATGTATCTTATTCTGAGTCAGAACTCCACTGTCCAAACTTCTAATAACTTGTCCAATGGGATGATGTCTTGATATATACCTCTTCGATGTCATAGTCATAGATCTTGCTTCAACTATAGATTCTTCTCTAGATTCCTCTCTAGTTTTGTCAGTGTGACTCTCATTCAACAGTTTACTATCAGTCTCATAGAATAATTTAGTAGTTTCAATGTTAGGCTGAGGATGAGCTTCTTCATCAGATAGATTCATAATCAAGCATTCTTTTCTAAATTTTAAACTTCTCATCAACTTTAACATTTGCGCTCTCAGCAATACTTTTAGTTCTCTTATTGTAACATCTATATGGTTTTCTCTTCAAAGAATATCCAAGAAAAATACCTTCATCAGTTCTAGGATCAAACTTTCCAATATCATCATCTCTCTTTATATAACATTTGCTTCCAAAAATTCTAAAATACTTAACTGAGGGTGCATGCCCAAACCATAATTCATAAGGTGTCTTGTACGTATCTGCTCTGATTTGTACTCTATTCATTGTATATACTGATGTATTCACTGCTTATTTCCAAAATGTCTTGTCCAAATCATTCTCAAATAACATAGCTCTTGTTGCTTCAGTTACTGATCTATTTCTTCTTTCTGCAATACCATTTTGTTCAGGTGTTCTAGGGGCTAAAAGCTATCTCTTAATACCATTCACTTCACAAAAGGTGTTAAACTCTCTATAAGTAAATTCTCCACCTCTATCATATCTCAAACATTTAATCTTCATTCTAGATTCATTCTCAAGCTTATTCTTAATGATCTTAAACTTATCAAATGCTTCATATTTTTCTTTTAGAAATGCAATCCACATCATTCTTGTAAAATCATCAACAAGAATCATAAAATACCTTTCTCCATAGAATCCTCTAGTCCTAGTAGGACCGCTCAAGTCTGTACGAACAATCTCCAACTTCTCTTTCGATGTGAACTTCTTACTAGGAAATGAACTTCTCTTTTGCTTAGCCATCACACATTCTTTGCAAATCATGTTATTAGGCTTCATAATTTTAGGAAAATCCCTTACTACAAGTGTAGTACTCACTTTCACAATGTTATCAAAGTTTATATGACAAAACCTTCTATGCCATAACCAACTGTCATCAATTTTAGTAATCAAACATGTCATCTTAGTAGTATTCAATTGAAATGCATTAACTCTGGTTCTAGATCCAGTTCTAATCAAATTTCTATCTTTATCCTTTATCACACAAGTTTTCTCAGTAAACCAAACTTGATACCCCTTATTCACTAACTATCCAACACTCAAAAGATTATGTTTCAATCCATCAAAAAAGTAAACATCATCAGTATTAGTCTTTCCATCAAGAGTAATAGATCCTATACCTTTAATCAAACAAGGTGCATTGTTACCAACTCTAACAGCTCCTCCATCATAATTGTTAAACTATATGAACTTCTTCATGCGACCAGTCATATGATGTGAACAACCACTGTCTATAATCCAATCAGCTTTCTTTTCAACTTGGGAAACTAATGCTTTTTCTTCCTTAACATCAGGTTCAAGATTCTCTTCTTTAATTACTACAAATCCTATTTCATCATTATTCTCAGTATCACTTTCACTCAAAGTTCTTTCTATTCTAGCTTCAAGATCTTCATCATTAGCATAATAGCATTCCTTAGATCTTCTAGGCTTGAAATTATTTATGTACTTCTTAACTCTCTTATGACACTGAGATGCAAAATGACCATATTCTTGACAAGTCCAACATTAAAAATTTTTCTTACCGTCTAGTTCTCTTTTCACAATCAAGGCATTACCTTCTTCAATTTTTTGTCTTCTTCATTTCTAGATCTGATGCTACTGGCATAATCTCCACTCACACTGCTACTTCTTGAAAAAGTAGGACAAATACTAAGAGCACTGAATGCTATCTCCATTCTAGGTAAGTCTTCTGATAACCTCAGGTTAATCTCTGCTACTTCCAATCTTCCAAGAAGAGTTTCTCTTGTAAAGTTTTCTATAGAAGGTATAACTTATTCAATCATTTGTGTTATCTTCTTAAAGATAGGAGTCGATGTCCTTAGAATTTTCCATATCACTTCATACTCTATCTTTGTTCCTCCATAAGCTTTTATTCCTTCAACAATTTATGACATTCTACCAATGTGGCTTCTAACAGATTCATCTTCCATCATTCTTATATTTTCAAATGCATAAATCCAATTATGTAATCTAGCTCTCTTTGCATGTTCATCACCTTCAAAAGTAGTGTGTAAAGCTTTCCAAATTTCATGGGCTTTTGTTAAACATTTTACCTAACTGTATTCATTCTCTGGAAGTGCTATCAAAAGTGCTTCTCTTGCAAGTATGTTACACATGAATAGATCTAGCTCATCTTTAGATCCTATCTCAAGATTGTCTTCTCCAATGATTGTCTTCTCATTCTTTGTAATCAACCAATAACCTAGTCCTAAACACAGTAGATGTGTCTTCATCTTTTCTTTCCATCTGTCAAAATTTATACCGTCAAACTTAGGGCTTTGTTTCCTGAAATTTTCCATGGATCTCCTTAAGCTTTTAAACTTTTCTTTCAAGGACCTACTGCTCTGATACCAATTGTTAAAAAGTAAATTCAACCAAGATAACTGAGAGGTGTGGGGGTGAATTAGTTATTAGATAATTATAACCTTTATCAAATTCAATAGAATTTAACCATGTAAGAAATATAATTACCAACCATAGAAAGATATTCATACACAATGACACAATAACACAAGATATGTTGACTAGGGAACCTCTTGATCAAAGAGTAAACCCCCATGGGAATGATGCCCACAAAAGATGCACTAATATGAATATTCCTTGTGAAAGGATGGACTTTGTTAGGAGTCTTATGAAATACATTCAGTACATATGAATCCCTGTTAGGAGATTTTGAATCCCTGTTAAAAGATTCTAACCCTGTTAGGAGTTATGGAAGATAGAAGGACCCACTACCCAAACAGCTTTAGGGTAAGATCATTGAACACACTATCCAAATGACCTTAATATTATTCAACAAAATAATATGAAATATGTTACCTCCTCACTGTGCCAAACTACACTCACTGCTTACACCATACCATGCTCACATTTCTTTCACATAATCCTACATTATAATAAGGAAAAATATTCCTTCCTTTATACCACACTCAAAGGATTACAAATGAGTCAGCACACAAATACAAAATAAAAGTTTCCATAGGCTACATCAAAATTACATAAAACTATCATCTTCCAAATGGAATAACTCTTTACTCATGTGACCTCAAAGTTTATGCTATGAACTATGTCACTATCAATGTGTCTCAAACTTTCTTTTAATTGTGTGAAACTAGATTCCATCATGATTAGGAGATATCATCCGATTTCCACAAACTGCTACTTAGGAACACTGCTTGAATAATGCTTCCACCAAAATGCTCATAATTTCTATAAATAAATGAATTACTATTTGCACTCTTAATCATAGACAAATAACATATCAAATAATATAACCTCAACATCACATAGCTCCAACTGCAATATCCCATGTGTGCTAATCAAAACACTATCTACTTCTCTGCTAGTCTCTAGAAGATCACTGTGTTGACATCAATGGCAATCATAGTCATGAATGCAACAACAACTACTATACAATGACTGCCAACATCAAGCATTCATTCCTAACAAACCATAGTTCCCATAATGCCCATTTTTACTCGCAAGATAGAGTTGATAGTCATATTTTGTAGTTTCTGTCGGATTAGTATTAACCAAGGCCGGTCGGTCTAGTATTAACCAAGCCTGGTCGGTCTATTATTAACTGAGCCAGGTTGGTTTAGTGTTCACCGAGGTAGGCTAGTTTAGTATTAACTGAGCTAGGTCAGTTTAGTGTTAACTGACTAGTCCAGTGTTAACTGACCAAACCAGTGTTAACCGAGCCAAGCATTGTAAACCGACCAAAACTATATCAACCAAGAAGATTAGTGTTAACTAACCAATGCAATATTAACCAACCAATCAAATATGAACTGACCAAGGTAGTTTCAACTGACAGAGCTAGTGTAAACTGAGGAAAATAGGATTCAGGCTTTATACAATTACAATTATAACATTTAAGTATAAGTTTACATACTTTAACTTTAATATCTTATACTTTAAGTTATACTTGTATAAAGGGTTTAGGTACCTTCTGAGATGATTGGGATAGGTTTCAGATTCATGGGAGTTAAGATGCAATTTCTAATTTTGTGATTTCTTAAAAATTTAGACTTAACCAAATTTTAGCCACATGAGACTTTTTCCTATATTTTTGAAATAAGCTATGGAATGTTGTGTCAATGCATGTGGGATGTTTTATGTTATTTTTAATGAATTTCTATAGATGGTTTTGAGTTTAAGCTTTTGTTCATACTTGGCTTTTGATATAGTCCATACTATAAGGTTAGAACTTGTTTGGGTGGCCTAAGTGCATTGGAGGGTTCCCTAGACCTATGAGATGGATCATTTTGAGATTACTTGAAGTTTTCATGGCTTGTGTGTGTGTGTGGGGTAAGGGGATAGAAACCTTAAGTGAGTGGTTCACCATAGGTGTTGGAACCCTAAAGTGGTTGCCAGATGATCCTATGGGTGGGTTTATAAAAAGTGACAACCTTACAAATTAACCTAGGAAGGGAGGATTCAAAAGATAATGAAAGAAAATATATTAATAGCCACACAGACCTGATTGGAGTACCAGGACTAGGGATAACTACCAGGATGGATCCCCATTCATAAAAGGGAAATCGGGGCTACATGGTTGCTAGGAAGGATCCCAATATATAGGTTGTGTGATGACACTCACTTAGGTGGTATCCTGGTACCTTGACCTTTATGTTATAGTATGGTGATATTTTATGTTCTTTTTTAGTCTTGGATTTCTTTATCTTTTGAGCCTTAGATTTCTTAGGGCCTTGTGAGTATCTTGGTTATATATCCTAGCATGGGGGGTGGAACCTCATCAGTTCCACGTGGGTGGGTGGAAAAAATCTTTCGAGGTCCTTTTCGTGGTTCGTGACTTGGATATGTTCAATTCTATGAAGACCTTTATATTGTATCATTGTTATTGAAAATAAAGATGTAAAGCTATGTTGTAATGCCTTCAGGCCATTCATGTACTTGTTATTGAAATGAGAGTTATTATCAGAAGGAAAATGTAATTGAAAAGCAAAGCAATGTAATTGGGAGGGATAGTTCTAGGCTTGATTTCAAGGGTTATTATTTGAAGGAACAAAGTTGTAAATATACAATGTAATTTTGAATGATCTTTTCTATCTCTTCTATGTTGCAATGAAAGAAAATCTTTATTATGCTAAGATGTAATTTTGTAAGAAATAGTTATTCAATGTGTAGGAAGGAGAAATGAAATTAGTATATGAAGTAAGAAACATAATTGCAAGTGAAATGTTATTTTCTTACCCTATCTCTTAAGTTCTTAAATGTGAAAGTAAAGAAAGGAAATGAAATTCAATTTGGATAAGTAATGTAAATATGTAAGTGAATGAATTCATTAACAAAACCTTAAGGAATGTAAATGTGAAGTAGTAATGATGTAAAGTTAGGAAAAAAATTTGTTAGTTGCAATTTTTGGTCATAAGACCTGATTTCTTATGGGTCCCTGATAGGGACATTACACATCTCGATGTAGAGGGTGTGTCCACTATAGATGTATCTAATACATTCTCATAAAATTTATCCTTCTTTTCCTCTATCCAAATCAAACTCACATCTTCTGAAGCTTTCATAAACTTGACTTCTCCTTTGGTATCCAAAATTGATTCTTCTTGCTTTTTAGGGCTTTCCTAACTTTGTGTTCGTGACCTACAGAACTTTGAGATGTGTCCAACCTTGTTACATGAATGAAAAATAACTAGAGGCCTTAAATTCCTCAGTGAATTGACACAGGTCACCATTTTACACTATTTAGCTGAGTGACCATTGTAGTTGCAAATCTGACATGTAATATTTTGAGAACTTCTTGTATTTAGTTGATTCTAATTTCTATGATAATGCTCAGTCTTGTCCTTTTGACCTATTTTACAATTCATAGCACTATGACAAAATTTATTGCATGAATAATAGTAACCATTGAAAGGTCTTACCTCTTTACAATTCCTTTCTATATTTCCATGCTTGTTATATGCATAACAAGTTCGGTCTACTAGCTTGCGCTCATATTTTGGTGGTTCAATATGAACTTTAGCCTAATTTTTAGTCTTGTTAGCATCAATAGAGTCTTTTGGTGCTTTCATCCTTGCTCGCATGTTGTCAATCTGATTCTATGCTTCATTGAATCCAATACAACTAGTATCTCCTTTGAGCTTTCATGCATATAACTGGGACTCTATCAAATCATAACTGGTGTGTAATTTGTCAATGTGATTCTTTGCCTCTTTCAATTTAGATTCCTAAATTTCTTTGTTGTTTCTTAGCTCCAATATTTTTTGTGTTTGTTTGCCTCAATTCTTCATTCAGTTGAAGGTTCTCTTTGATGTGTTCATCATAAAATTCTTAATTGTTCATTATATTTTCATCTAGCTCTTTAGTCTAATCTTTTAGAGATGTGTTCTCATCATTTATCTTTTTTACCATTTTTCCCAAATTGTTTGTGGAGAAATCTTTCAATTCCTTTTTTAATCTTTTGATAACTACTTGAGCATCACTGACTTTTTCTTTTAGTTCTTCAATTTCTCTTTCAGATCTATCAAGGTCTTCAAGAGTAGCTTCAAGATTTTTTCTTAGATGTTTCATTTCTGTCCTATCCATGTGATGCAGGAGCATCCTGGGTGTAAGAGCAATCTTGCATCACCCAAAAATATTTCTATTTTTGTATACAATAAAGGGCTATTTTGTGCAGAGCTGCTATTTATGGAAAGTTACTATTTTTTGGTAATTTTCGTATGTGCTCAGAATGATCTGATTTTCTTTCTTGGAGGTTCATTTTGGTCATATAAGTCTGCCAGTAAAGTTTCATTGCCAGATCAAGTGTATATTGGAAGATATTGAAGATTTTCGGTATTGGTAGCAGGGTACAGAAACTTTGAACTCAGTTTTGAAGGCTTTAGAGGCCCCAGATGAGGTCAAAAATTTGGGTGACAAGTGCTTGCACCGGTCAAGCTTGTAGAGAGCTTCGTGGCATTTCTGAAATGGGGTTATAATAGCCGATTGGGTCAACTGGTGATGACTTATGGTCTTCGGATGTTGGGCCACCTGAAATGGCAGAAAATAATTTTCTTCAAAATTTCTGTTCAGGTTTCAAAGGTTATCTTGAGCCGACTATGATGTAATAAAATGTAAAATAAAATAATTCTAAGTTTGGTCGGCCTTATTGGCTAAAATTTTGGAACCTTCCCAGGCGGTGGAAAATTGCCTATATAAGGAAGGCTGTATTATTGTCTTAGGAGTTTAGAATAGTTCTGGGTAATAGTTCGAGGCTTTGTCCTACAGAATATTGTAAGGGAATGCCCATGTGGCTTTGCATGTTGTAATTCTGAGAATTTGTAATTCCACATTTGTGGAGATAATAAGAAGCCAATTTTTTGTTCTTGCATATTATTGTTGTTGTTTCTCTATGTCCGTTATGTGTTTGTGGTATTAAGGGGAGCACCCTTCATCAAGTGGTATCAGAGTGGGAGTTCTTGAGTGTGTAAATAGATCACTGACTGTGAGGCAGTTTGCACCAGGACCGTGGTTAGGGTTTCAGCACGCATCGTGAAAATGCCTCCACAAAGAGAACGTGGTGGAAGACCTGGTGTTGTGACACCTGAGGTTAGAGAGCTGTAGAGACAAGTGCGAGCATTGCAAGAGGAGATTCGTAGAGGAATGAATCTTAATGTCAGAGACGAAAGTGAGGATGAAGCCGAAGAAGAATATCAAGAAGGAGAAGCTGAAATTGTGAACCAGGAGGAAGAAATACTTTTTCGGGCGATTTCCAAGATTGGGAAAAGACCTAAGATTGAGGTTCCTACATTTTCTAGAAATCTTAACCCAGAGGAATTCATCGACTGGATCAATGAATGTGAGGAATATTTTGAGTATGAAGATGTTGAAGATCCTAATAGGGTCAAATTTGTGAAGGCCAGATTGAAAGGTCATGCGAAGATCTGGTGGCAAGAAATTCAATTGGAGCGAAATAGAAGAGGGAAAGATAAAATCACAAGATGGGATCGGATGGTGGATAAATTGAAGTGACAGTTCATTCCTATTGATTATGAGCTTGACCTACTAAAGAAAATGCAGAGTTTGAAGCAAGCAGGAAGATCTGTTCAGGAGTATACAGAGGAGTTCTATCGACTTCTCATTAGAACAGGCCATGCAGAAGCTGATAAGGAGAAAGTTGCCCGATACCTTAATGGGTTAAGGCCAAACATCCAGGAGGAGCTGAATCTGGTTTGAATGAATAGTATTGAAGAGGCATACCAGTTTTCCCTAAAAGTAGAGGAAAAGCTGAACAAGAAGTTTGAGAGCAAACAAAATGGAAGAGGTCACGGTGGACGATCATATGGTGGCCGAAATGAAGATCCGAAAAAAAAGGATGAGGCTAGTAGCAGTCAGAATCAGAGAGGAAATAATTCCAATCGCTTCCAGGATCAGAATAATAGAGATCAGAGAGGAAGAGGAAGAGGACAAGGATCTGGAAGAGGTGGCTTCCGTGGAACATGTTTTCACTGTGGACAAGAAGGTCATAGGGCATTTGAATGTCCTCAGTACCAAGGAAGAATAAATAGGAGAAATGAAGGCCAGACTAGAGTTGCACTGTAGATGAAGATGCCAGATCATCAAATTCTACAGATGCTGAAAGAGGAGAAATGTTGATTAACAGAAGAGTCCTGTTGAGTGGTGAGAATGAACCTGAGCAAAGGAGGAGCCTGTTTCGCACCAGGTGCAAGTGTGAAGGTAAATGTTGTGATGTGATTATTGATAGTGGAAGCACTGACAATTTGGTGTCAGAAGAGATGGTGACAAAGTTGAAGCTCAAGAGACAGAAACACCCACATCCATATCGGATTGCCTGGGTACAGGATGACCACAAGGTCATGGTCAATGAACAATGCCTGGTGAAGTTCAAGATTGGCGGATACCAAGATGAGGTATTGTGTGATATCATATCTATGGATGCATGTCATATGTTGTTGGGTAGACCATGGCAGTTTGACAGATGTGCTGTACATGATGGTCATGCGAATACCTATTCCCTGACAAAGGATGGAGTGCGACATAAGCTAAAACCATTGAAGGAGACTGAAGAAAAAGTATGTGGTAATGCAAGGATAACTTTTGTTGATGGAAGAAATTTCGTAAATGGTATGAGGCATGAGCATGTATGTTTTTCTTTAATTGTAAAAGCTGGTAAAGAGGAAGTAGAAGATGTTCCTGTAGAAGTTGGTGTCTATATATATATATATATATATATATATATATATATATGTGTGTGTGTGTGTGTGTGTGTGTACATATATATATATATATATATATATATATATATATATATATATATATATATATATATATATATATATATATATATATATATATTATATATATATATATATATATATATATATATATATATAGTATATGTACATATATATATATATATATATTATATATATATATATATATATATATATATATATGTACATATATATATATATATATATGTACATATATATATATATATATATATATATGTACATATATATATGTACATATATATATGTACATATATATAAATATATATACATCTACATATATATATACATCTACATATA